>QNGE01004856.1:25124-53460 GCA_008508345.1 Paragonimus westermani | reverse complement strand
TAGCAATTCACGGAGCTACCAGGCTAGATATTTGAAGTCACAATCCGATCCTTATGATGATTCCAACATACGAGCTCAATTGGAAACATGGTTGCTTGGTCAATAACACAACAAACTACCATAGAAAAGAAAGGGTTCGTCCGATCAACACAAAATAGTGTCACTTGTAATACCAGAATTTAGCTCTGAACATAATCACCTTCTCAAAATGCTCATCCGTGGCAGCTGATGAGTCGTACTGATACTACTGTCCACTTGGAGAACATACAGTTTTGTGGGTGTGGATTTGATAATTCATTATCCACCTCAAAAATCAGGTAGATGCTAATTAGCAGCTACCTCAGCTCTTTGCCCAAACATTTTCCGCGCTCACAACATGTATTTGATTAACAGTAAACCGGCCATTCTTAAGAAATATACAACTAATTTTCCAGCTAATTAGTAAGTTTGTCTCTTGTCAGATGTACGTAATAGCAGTATTGCCAATTATACGCTCACCCGGTTAAATATAACAATGTTTACACGCTGATGGCGATATGTAAATGATGATGAGCCAGTTTTCTGAGAAACCCAACTGCACATTTTGTGTACCACTTCATAGTAGCCAGTCAGGCTTTCACTCAATACATCTTAAAATTATTGCATTAACTAGTAAGTTTCTTTCCTTTTTTAAATACTTTTATAGACTAAATTTCTGTTAACCAGGGACTTCAGGCAACAGGTTGTGACATAACGATTACCTCCTTTCAGTGTTTTCTAAAGTTAGCCAGTTAAGTCAAAACCAGTATGACCTCACTAAACAGACAATTGGCCGTTTGCGTGCCTGGCGTTTTCCATGAATAGATCTGAAGTGCAGTGAAGGACGGGTTAATTCAGCCTAATTTCATTAGTTCGTCTAAGTGTAAGACACAATGGGCATAAAAAAAACTTGGCAAAAGAGTGTTTTGCGGATTGTGTGTAAAACAACTGCGTAAATTTTAATCAGGTCACGCATAATGACAAGAAGAATGAAGAACTGACCATCAGACGTGTTCAACACACACCTGTGGTCTCACTTGTGTTGGCTTGTAATTTTTGGTTTCCCTTCAATTTATTTTGGACAGCCCCACCGTGATTTGTTCCGTAAACTCGTTTTCGTTAACATATATCTCGTTGAACACTTTGTATCTTAACAACTCTTAATAGTCGGCGAAACCATGATAAGAGTCATTACAAACTCCTTGGACGGCAGTTTTTTTCTTAGGGTGTTAACAGCCAACGAGACGGTACTCATCCTGAGATAATTTAAAAGCATTATTAGATTCTCATTCATACTTATCGTTGAGACTCTGATCGTGGTTTTCGCTCTAATCTCTAAGGACGTTGCTGTAGTTTGCTTTGAATTATTACCTCGTAGCTCGATCGTCACATATTTCATACAGAAACTGGATCCGAGTAGTATGGACCTCCAACATATCTCAGAGTGTTACTCAAGGTACCGGTGGTGGCATGCAACCTAGCAAGCTCTCCGTGCTGTATATGTTGGATCGATTGATCACATGTCCAAATTCTAACGAGCTGTGATAGCAGGTGTGCTTCTCTGATCCGCGCGTCACAGTTCCTTTAGGTTGCACCGAAATACAAGCAATTTGGAGAATAATGATTAACTGGCTTTTTGATTGAGACAAAAAATGAATGATTGCTATTACAGCTGCCAGTTTGAAAATAACAACGCAGTAGATGATAGGAATTATTAGATTCTCATACAAAGCGTGCGGTCTTACACTGAATAATATCGTCGGTGGAGTTGTGATTTTCTCATGAACAGGAAGACTATTCGCTTTGAGTTGGTGTTGTTAGCTGTTCTACTTGGCCAACGCGGTGACAGTTGGGCAAAAGTAGTAGAGGAATTCAATTATGTGGACCGACGTATGAAGAAGTCAGTGAGAATTCCTTGGCTTGACCTGCATCTCAAGGACACTAGACTCGTTCACAGCAAACTCCAGTTAAGATGATCAAAAGCAAACTCATAAAAAGCGTAAATTTAAATCTTTCGGATCTTGCGTAGGAAAATTTTCAACTACGAGTGAACTTTATTGTTCGGTTCAATGAGCTGGAATAAACACCAGGATTAGCATTTGTGTTTCGCTAGAAAACTGCTCACATCGGCTGAACCCTTGGACCTCGATTGACGGCAGGATTGTTGGATGAACTACTAGACTTTCTTTGCATGACAGCTCGTTCAGGCTAACGTATTTGGAAAATGTCCTGCTCGGCACGTACAAGAATCAACTTTAACTCTCAGTTGTCATGCTGTTGAGAAAACAGATGTCAGCTAAGGTTGATCACAGACGGGTATGTATGAGTAGTTTATCAAAAACTGTTAGTTCAGGATGCATGGCCGAAAATAACGCTCTCGTTTGTGCAGCGGTTTCATCACCTCTTCGTTGGGAGTGGAGTTCAGCGGCTTTGTAGGCTGCGTAATTTAACATGTTCATTTAGATTTTGTTTATTCATTCGTTCTGCTGCGGATTATTAACTCACGGCACAAATATCGCAAATATTAATCCTAATGAAGCCCGTTGAATTAGTTGTGAGTATAGAGAGGGAATATAATATGGAACAACTTTTCTGCAAGCTACTACAAGGCACAACGCTCACTGATTTGCCAAAAACGAGCATCAGTAATCAGCCTACGGCGAACAGTAGCCGAGCATAGTCTGAACATACAACTGTGACCTATTGTAACTCAAACACAGAAGTTAGTTTATCCTGTCTACTCTCTGATAATTACATTTCACTACAGTCAGGTATACGGTAGGATTCCTATCTAGTCCGTAGTTCTCGACACAAGCAATTTTGATCGAAACTGTTGTGGGACTATCATAGGTATTTTAGGGTCCGGGTGATTGCCAAGGCGTTTAACTCATAACGATATATTAGCGTTAGCAGCGTCTGCGCGCTGAACCATTCTGGCCTAATGGCTGATTCATTGTGCAAGACCGTCAGTCAACCTCATTCGTTCCCAGTGAGTGCGATAGGCTGGTAGGGCATGCCTGGCCGTTTAAATCGCACTAATCCCGTACAATCCGATAATTTCCCCGTATACACACGTAGCCACTAGTAATTGGTGTTGGTTGTTGCCGAAGTAGAAACTTATTTGTAAACAAAGTTTGGTGCTGACCTGATGTTTTTGTGAATACTAACATTCTCCTCCTTGTTACCAGTCCACTTTGTCACTAAAATAGATTCGTAGTCGTCCGCGAAACCACCTAACTTGAAGTGAAAGAACCGAGAGCGAAGCATTTCCTTTGAGTTCAGCTCGTTGGGCCTACGTGACTAAAGTGTTCGGCCTGAGAAGTTCACCACGGAAACCAAACTTCATATTACAATTTGCGATCCAACTTTCGTCACGTTTAAAGTCGAATGCTAAATGGTGACCGGTTTGCTGACGATAGCACTGGGAACCGCAAAACAACAGATGAAATAAACGAGGATAAATTGGCTCATCTAATCCAAGTATGTAATTATTAGATCTATGCATATACGTAAACGTGTGCAACTAACAGAACGAACGCACTGTTCGTTATCTAGGTTTGAGGTTTGTGATAAGTGAGCGCAACAAACTGATCTCTTCATCGAATGTTACAGTGGTGTGGAAAATCGGTAATTCTTTTCGATACTTCCGTCTGCCAACGTTGAAGGACCCAGGGGGCAGTTCATAATTAGATTTCTACTCAGTCAGTATCAGTGAGTTCTCGATCGAAACGCAAATTTGGCAGTGGGCGGGCAGTTAAAAAATTTCACAACTAGTCACTTCAGTATCAGATTTATACTATTACTGGCAAACAGATTCCACAGTGTAACTTCTCCACAAGCAGTCAACCGTTTTTCAGCATTGTTGAATCACGCTAACAGATTGTCGGTCAGGCAATTACGTTCTTGGGGCTGGTGTTTTTTCAGGGTTTTCCCACTTCCGAAGTCTGTCATTCCACTCCGAGGTTATGTCTTGCGTCCCGAGAGAAGTTACGCAAGTGTACCCTAATGACTTTATGCACTATATTGTCAGCATCCAGCATGGTAGCAGAAACCAAGAAAGAAGGGTTGTTTTTTATTTAGTTATAAGAATATCGATTGAATAGGATATCCATTGACTATATTGTCTCATTCAGCAGGTTGGTGTTAAATGAACCCCCTAAATTCACATGGAGATTTAGAAGTGCAGAATCCTTATGCGACTGATGCGTTAGTAACTGAAGATTGACTTAAGGAAGGTCCGCAGTTTCTGTCAGTACACATTCAAGGTTGGCAGAATCCATCGAACCAGTTAGTCACTACATGAATCCAGACATTTCACATCGGAAAACATTGAAAATGGGCCACATGATTGTGTAGACATACATTGAGATATGCTAACATCTCGTTTATTGTCCTCAGCGAGTTGTGTACATCAGACATATAACAACAAACGGGAACTAGACACGCCTACACCCATATCTCATATTATGTAAACACGACCATGGCAACCCGAAAGTTTGTCTTGACCACTCTTGTACACATAACGTCTGCTGGCAAGTTTGGATGAGCAGAGAGCCAATAAGCTTGAGTTTCAACTGCGCACGAGCAGCTTGAACGGGTTTTATAGGTCAATTTTCTAACTTGTTATAAGATGTTTAACAATCGACCATGTTGAATTTTGAGCTGTCGTGCACTAAGTTGAGGCTGGTGCATCATCAGTTGTTTCAACCACTTCGGGATGTTCGGTGACTCGCTATGATAGTTGTTGATCTGTTTTGCCTATGTGAACGCGACTGTGACTGCAAGTGAACTGGTACATAACATGAGAGATAGAATAGTTTGGCAAACTACACTCGCGATTGCGGAGAACTGGTCCTCTGGTGGTTTGAACTAAGCGTAACTGCGTAGTCGCACATGTTTGAGTCAGAGCAGGCTTTAGTCTGTGTTTTATGTCGTCGGCTAGATGAGCACCTTCGAATGACAAGAATGGGAAAGCACTCATCTCTTGGGTCGTAGGCATGGGCTCAGTGCTCTTCATCGCCGTATTGTATGCCTCGATGAATATGTCGGAGTATCGATTTGCTAGTAAAATTTGTCTCAACAACTCCTGCTCTGTCTGTACTGTGTCCGGTCTGTCTTTATGAAACAATGTCTTAACCAAACCCCGTTTGTATGCAATGGAAGCAAAGCTGGAAAACTTAAGGGATTAACCATACCTTGTCGCTTTGCGATTAGCTGAGCACTGCAACGCGCCATCCACACGTCTAGCAATGAGTACATTCAAAAAGACAAACTGTTGTTCGACTCAACTTTTTAAGACAAAGATAGGTTAGGGTGAATATTTTTACGGAAGTTGAACAACATCGAAATTGGTAACGTCAGTAAAATGTAAAATATCATCAACGTATCGTGTGTACAATGAAGATTCAGCTAAAAGAATCCAAGACTTACGGTTCAATCATTCCTAAGATGTCTGCTAGTGTTTAGTCTAACGGACTACCTGTAACAAAACCGTCCATCTATTTGTAAGCAATTCCTTTAAAAGCGAAACGAATGTTTTCCGCGTGCAACGAAATATTATCTTTAGGGCATTCAAGTGGAACACTCATATCATAGGTCTGATTCGAAATGAGGTCACATAAAAAACCAACTCTTTCATGAAGGGAAACATTCATAAAAGAGAACTAACATCTATGGACTATATTACTTGGGTACTCACCGAAATGTTTTTCAAGATCTCAGCCAACTCGGAGGAAGTCTTCAAGCATTGTGTGGATGAAACTTTGCTGATGGGACCCAAGATGTCCAATAGCAAACAAGCAACTTCACGATCAGCGGAAGTGTTCATGCACAAGGTCGAGCGTAGAGTTGCACCATCCTGCTCTATTTTTGGAACTCCTCTTAATCGGGGTGTCGCCGTGCTAACTGGTTACAACTGTCTTCACTGAACCTCAGATATGTCTCCATTTCAAAACAATGTCTGAGGTTGCCTTTCTAACAATATGTTGCTTTTTGTTGTCTGGTCCATATTGAACTTTATCTGGCCTTCTAAAATGGTGTCCCTCTTCCCTGTCTATTCATCCTCGGTCCTGGTAACAAAACCAGAGACTTTGGTATTCATATGTTCGCCGAGCTTCGCATTTAGGTTGCAAACGTTTCATCACCAGGCGAGGTGACATCATCAGGTGTTGCCTGTCTCTTAGTTCATTCATGACCTGACAGTGTTCCTGCTTTATACAGCACCATCGAAGAAAGCTAGTTGGAGATATCCATCAATTTTGCATGGAACCAGCCTGTCTTTCGAGCAGATGTGGGTGACGGTTCCTTCAGAAAGAGACTGGACCCCGTCGCGAGGTGACGTCTTGCTTATCCCCATGATTTGTTAGACTAACCTGGGCGGTGTGTTGACCAACCAACAGAGTTACTCATACCAGGCAGTCGAATAAGTAGAGTTTCCACAAACCAGAATATCCTGTCCCTCCAGTTTGGAGGTTGGAAGAAGTCTGGCATTTTTTTCGAAAAATGGGAAAGTTCTGGTACACCACCACTCACCCACTGCCTGGCGTTACAAGCTGTCAAGCCAAATGCTTTGGTTGAGAACTCAGATCGTTCCGCCGTCTAGGTCTGGGCCTCCTGACAGTATCTTAGTCCACACACAACCACGAACAGTCACAACGTCAGTAATTCCACACTGCATCGGCCGTGTCGCAATATAAACCAGGTTGCCCTATCTGCCGCATAAAACAGGGTGGATAGGCGAAAGCATGCTACTGCTGACCCCTCTCCATTGTTCTGTCAAATTTAGCTCTCAGGCCTCTCCGGATCCTCATTTCTGGTAATTACTCTACAGGCACCGCAACAGACAGAGTTAATCATAGTAACTCTGAGCCGCAAGCTACTTTTCTTGTCGTTCATCCTAAAGCCTCTCTTGTCCCTTGCTTCGACCTAGAATGCGATTTAATGCAGGTGCATCCATAGTCCGCACGTAAAACAGATAGTTTAGCAGGTCGCTCACACGAATGTTGGATTGGCTGAATGTTGATATCTGTTGTGTTTCAGAGACTAGAATCCAGGATAGTAGCCACCGTGTGGAACCAATAGCATCTACATTGTTTACTCGATGCTGGTTTTACACTTCGGGTGACTTCACAGCCGCCGATACCGGGCAGGCTGGAGTAGCTACAGTACTCAACACGACGGCCGCGGCCACACTGATGGTTTGAATTCTTGTTAACATGAAACTTCGTGTTGTCCTCATGGAAGGTTCTGTTGAGGCCAACTCCAGACACAAAACTTTCAGAAATCGTTTCATTGTGTAGTAACGTCCGCATCAAGTGCGCTTTTTTTCTCGGATCTGAGTGCTCTCCTTCGGTCAACACATGTTTCTGATATGGTCATTCTCTACGGGAATATAAATGCACAGGTCGGCTACTTTGGTGAAGCCGAATTTCGTTTGGGTGGGATATTTGGGATAGCATCAAATCACTCAGATAATGGCGAGTGATTGTTGCAGCTGTGAGCTGAGCACAAGCTATTTTTAACCAGCACTAGTTTTAGACATCATGCACGTCATTGCTATAATTGGCGCTCGCCTTATTTGAATCAGGCCTGATCTCAGGTAGGCCATATAGCCTTTGGATATAGGTGGCGGGGTTCCATTGAAGACTATCGTTTTTATTGGAGGACATAATTAGATTCAGATTATACGCTGTCGTTTTGTTCTTGCTTTTGCTGGTCAACGACCTCACGGACAGCAACAGCTGGCTGTTTAGAAATTGGCTATACCGTCAGTAGAGCATAAGTACCAAATCAGCTTAGAAAGCCACCTTCGTAGTTGTTACTCGTAATAGCTGCTGGATCCAGATTTCAAAAGTCTTTCGGGAGGCGGGTACCATAGCATACGGCAAGTGGATACGTGGGTTGAACAAACACTGAATCTCGAAGAAATCCTTGAATTTGATAGAAGCCAGACGGAACATTCCTCTTGATAGTTCACATAACAAATCTAGAAGAGATATCCGTAGGAAACTGGAACGTAGTCTAAAGGCTGATCGTGAGGCTTGGTTAATGAAAAAGCTGGGAAATGGCAACCGCTTTTGCTTCAGAAAACACGGGAAAACTCTTTAAGCTGCCTCGTGCCACTGGTCTCAGGCGACCGTCTGTCATTGAAGCCATTAGAAGGAAAATGGCACGTTCACCTGTAATAAGTTCAGAAGGTTAGAGAGGTGGGTGGAACATTTAGAGTGTCACTTTGGATGACCTCCTACTTCTACTATGTTGCCACCACAAAGTTGTACTGTAGCGCCCTGGTTGGTAAACTTGGAACGAATACCGGAACTGAGACCCGCGATTGCATTTCGGTTCCCAAACTTAACAGGGCTGCTGTTCAAAATAATTTCGTGTCAGCACCTTCCACAGAAGTTGGGAGACGTTAGTAGATGCATTGACTCGGTTGTTTTAACGCGTGTGGACGACGGAGACCATCTGTTCGTGCTGGGGTCATGCGATAATAGTTCCTATATTGAAGAAGGGTATCAAAAGCTTTTGCGGAAACTAAAAAGGAATTAGTTTGACCCAGTCACTTCCAGAGTTCTGGTATTCATTATACTCCGTAGACTCACTGCAGTTCGGGAGGTAAATTTCAGGGACGGGCAGGCAAGGTTTCGCCCTGGACGAGGAAGTGTAAATCTCATTCTTATTTTTTCGTCAAGTTCTGGAACAACGTCATGTGTACGGCAGGTCGAAAATCGTCGTAATTCTCGACTATGAAAATGCGTTTCATTCGTTGGATCGATCTTCCTTCTGGTATCGCTCTAAAGCAGGGGTGTGTCTACGAATTATGTGAACATGCTGTCGGTGTCTTGTTCGCATACTTTAGCTCAGATCAGGGTTTGCGGCAGTTTGCTGGCAGTTTCAGCACCAGGATTGGCGTACGTCAGGGCTATTCTTTGTCACAATTTTCGTTCAATTTCATCGTAGACGAAATAATGGAGAATTGTCTCCAGTATTCACGAGATGCCGGTGTGGACCTTCTACCTACTGAGAGAGTGACTGATCCTGATTATGCTGACGACGAGGTGTTGTTGTTTGGCAGCTTTCAAACAGCAAAAACCATGTTAGACGCTATTTCGTGTTCAGCTGAGTAATTCGGAATGCGTTTTGCAGCCTCAAAATACAAAATCTTTCTGCAAGACTGTTGTGATTACGTCGACTTAATTTTAAATGATGAAGTCGTGGAGGTTGCTTGCCGGTTTTCGTACTTGAGAAGCTGCTTTAACGGCGACGATGGTTGAGGTAGAGGGTGGTGTTCTCTAATCTGAAACACCTAAGCTGACGGAGGTTTCTCTCTGATGCTTAAGGACCGCTTGTTCCAGACAATAATGAGGGTCCTATCACTATACGACAGCGAAACTCGGCCATTACCGGTAAGAGGCGTGAACCGCTTTCCGGTATCCGACTATCGATGTCTGTGTTCAATCTTTCTTATCGGGTGGCACCGACGAGTAAACAAAGAGGAGGTTGGGAAGTAGATGTTTGACACTGATTGCCAAGCGAGTTCTTTTGCTCACTCCTTACATCTGCACAGACTTAGATAGTTAAGTCATGCACTAAGCATGCCAGCTAGCCGTCTGCCACACCAAGAACTCTTTGTAGATGCTGGAGCCGGTTGGCTTAAGATATGAGGTGAACAGATAATGACCTGGTGAAGAGAAATGAAATGGTTCAAGAAGGGGTTGGTCACCTTAGATCGCGTCCATCTGCCGGGCTTGGGCCCTTGTGACTCACAGAGTCGATGGCTTGAAAAGTTATATGAGATGGTGGTTAATCGGGGTGAATGGCGTGAATGTTATCGTTATCAGTTTGGATTGTCTCTGAAGTACGTGCTTTTAATGACGCAGAACAGTGAAGGCAGTAAAGAAGCTGTTTTGCTGATGACGCCTAACTTTCAGTTACAGCTTGGTTGTTTTGTTACATAGTATGAGCAACTTGATGTTGTTTGTTTGGATACAGACGTAGCAATTTTGGGTGGTTGGACCTTTTTCCGTCCCCTTCCTTTTTTTCTCCCCTTCTAACCAGGGTTTGCGTTCTTTCCTATTCTTGGTTGTATGGTGGTTAAGCATAAACGGTTCACACTGATGTATTGCTGTCTGTGATGAGAATGATGATGACCATAACGGTTCTTTCAGCTGATCTCGCAGGTATACAAATCGAACTTCTTAGCTAAATTGTTGACATTCTTGGGCGGTTTTCTGAACTCCTGCCTACACGAGGTGAACTTCAGCTGCGTCCATGGGAAGTGAGTAAACGAAAGTATATGCACATGTTTGAAAACGTAACCGAGAAACAAGCTCGTTGCGACTAATGAGGGCAAGCGAAATGGGGGTATATCGCAATATGCTCCCCTCCTACTCTGATGAATTGACCAATGAAGAACTCAGTGTTTCAAACTAGATATATGCTTCTAACTTTTTGACTTGTAAGCTTCGTTTCGCAGGCCCGTGTATAATTATACTGTGGTCAATTCGAACCCAAGCATAAGTCAACTGATTTCAGACCAAAAGATAGGTTTTAGGGTGGTTAATCTACCTCTGCTGTTTGAAACACAAACTTCATTTTCCGCACATGAGCGCAAGCGATTTGTCAAAAAGAGAGTTAAACTACCGTCTGATTCACTTCCCCGAAGAAAAGTGTAGGTTGGGGTGACAGGGTCACGAAGGCCAAAAACAAAACAAGTTGATCAGTGTTGTTGTTGGACTTGTCGTTTGATCATCCTTGGGTAGACATCCGTTGAATTGATGAACTGTCAGTGGCCATTCCTTCTATCTGTTTTTGAAAGCCTTTTGAACGGAACCTTAGTTTTTGTACTCAGCAATGTTTAACTAACTTCGTTAGTGCACTGTTGAGATAGTCATGATGATGTTCACAGCAAATACGCTCACGTAAATGTTTGGTCGTGCGTCGAGCACGACTGGTTCCGTAAAAAAACAACTAACTCAATGGAGACAAAAAAAATCCACAGAAACACGTTTTTTATCTTTCAGACGTAGAATTGTTACAATGGTGATTACGTGGGTCAGACAAAAATGAATAATTTCCTTACTGTAGGCACAGAAAATTCCTCAATGTTGTAATGTTAAATGGAAACAATCTCGTGTTATTGCCTAAGCTGTCCAGCGTGGGGCTCATTTAGTGTCAGAGGCTGAATGAAACTGCTAAATGTTTGCTACCAAACTTCCTTCCAAGAATTTCATAGATCATTGAACTGCCGGGTGTTGATTAGTTGACCTCATAACCTCATCCGTTCCATGTACATACGAGAAATGATTGTCAGGATTTTATACATATGCCTCAACGATATTCGTATACACCCAGCATGACAATTCCTGAGATTTAACCGGCCGATATACAAGCCCGTTTCTTCCAGTGCTGACATAGCGGAAACCAAACTTTGTGCGGTCACGACGTGCATGTAGAATTGTCCCAAATTCTCGAATAAGGAATGTTTCTAGGTTGACCTGTATAAGTCAGTGCTGCTTCATTTCAGCTTTCTGAGTTTGGCGAATTAACTTAGGACAAAACGAGTGTTCAGCTTATTAGGTTTCATAGAATTTGAACAAATGGCTTCCCACTCAGCTAATCGCGGAACATTTTGTCAGCTATTAAGTTAGGAGTGGCTTGAGGTCAATAACGAAATGTTTATCGCAATTTCTGAAATTATCGTGACTCTTACGGTTGATCATGGAAAAGAGAAACTGACTAAGGAACAGACGAAACTGAGAAGGTCTGAGAGATTCATGGTTATCTATATTAACAAGGCTATGCATAGCATTCTGTGTAAAAAGGTGTGCATTTGACGACACTACACCAAGGACTAGATCATACATGAACAGGAAGGAAATATATATATAGTATGAAGGATTTCTGAAAATGAACGTTATTCATTTTTGTTCAACCCTTATTTTTCCGATTTTCTCCCGTAGACGTTCAGTACTTTTTGACCCCGACAATTGGGGAGCAAGATAATTGAAACAATATTTCTCATTACAGATTTTTTCCTCCATATTGGCAAATCGCATCCAAAATGGTTGGTTACAAAGACGTGCACAAACCAGGTAGTACGCAATTCTGAGTAGTTACGGAAGATAAGCGGCTTGCATGGGGCATGTCCGAATGGTAAAGCCTCATATAACGAGGTCTGACCGATCAATGGAGTCATCATATCAACAGCTAGTGCACACGAGCAATGCGAAGAGCACGGTTGCAGCACAAGACCGAGACCTTCTGGCGAGATAAAGCTTATGTTCAATAGTTATAATTGTTTCATGTAAACCTTGTTCTCGTGCTGCTGCACCACGGAGAGATATGTTTCAATACTCCTTCCGCGTATGAAGCCTACGAATGTCAGATGATAAAATGCATCACGTTGGAAATTTTCAGTGATCAGTCGAACTGGGATTTTCGTTAGGCCACACAGTGACATCACTGACGAAGAAGAAAAAACTTGAAACACACGGATAACAAACAATTTTTTAAGCTGGTGGTTGCCTTTACTTTGCTCGGTGTACGTCTTTGATCTCGTCAAAGTTCGAGCGGCACCAATCTGTTTTACTACACGATATCTGGATCTACCACATAAACGAAATCCAACAGAATATGCGCATTTCTACACCTCAGGTGAATGGTCAAAGTTTTGGTCACAATTGAAGAACAGGTATCTTTTTCAGTGGTGATTTTTCAGCCGGTTTTTTAATAAACGTAGATGCCCTTTTTTAAGTCACGTCTTGGTATTGGAGATTTGCAAAACACATGAACACCATTACTGCTTTGATACGGAAAACAGTAGACTCATGCAGTAAAGCATACCCGAGAATATTTCATTCATTCTCTACAGGTGCACAAAACCATTATTAAATAAGTCTCCACATACCGAACATACAGCACACTAAGGGAAACAAACGTTCAGATGTCTGCTCACATATTGGCATTAGTATGCAGACAGACTAGACTGTTTCCTCCTTCAACAATGTTCATCACAAAAGAATCGAATGAGTCATTATCAGCACTTCCGTTTTCTTTTTCATTTATCCTGCAAACAAATTTTGGAATACTCGCTTTTAGGTGATCCTTAGCAGTTCAGTGTACACTAAAAATCTACCGGAAACGGTCCGCAGAATTCTCATACTCCTCTGTCAGCTACGATAGATAAAGAAATTACAACCCGGTTCAGTCGAATTCAATTCATTCCATAAATATTTGCCGGATATCCGGAACAGGCCTGAAATCCAATTGGTTATGTCGGTTGTGGGGCGTCTCTCCTTACGCGTTATGTAGAAGAGTACGCAAATGATGTCAGGGTTCCACACAGAAGAGACAGAATCAATCATCGCACTCCACCCTGTGATGGCACGATGTCAATGACGCGGCAACCACTTAAATTGTACTGTGTTTGCCACCAAACGGTCGAACGCTACTAAAGAGAATGCTACTGGAAAGTACACGGCAGTGTTGTTTGTCAGGAAGTAAATGTTCTTAATCTCCCCTATATCAGGAGAACGGCGTAATCCGTCAGCCGTGACATCTGAGCTCTGCTGGTCCTTGCTGCTCCGTTCTAAACAAACTTGTTTGCATTTAACTGCACCCTTCATAAAGTCATCAAGATGGAAAGAAATTTAAACTATCACTCGTACGACATCAGCCTACCGTCTTCTGCAGGCAGAATATTGACGAGCAGAGGACACTGTGGTTCCGATTTTTACTCCAAAGAAAAGTGGGCCAAGATGAACATAATTAATGCCAGTATTTTGGGGTGAAAGTATCATTGCCGCGCAATTTTCAACTGACTTGGGGTTATTATAAGAAAGTGGACAGAGTGTCACCAAATCAATTGCTGTAGAGTAAATACTCTGCATGAAAAGACTGTTCCCAGGGAGTAAATTTATGAAACTTTAGGCAAATGAACTGTTACTAATCAGTAATTGTGGACATTCAGTATGCGTATAGGCAGCCTTATTAAGAAGACGGTAACATTACAGTATAGTAGTGATTATCGTGTGATTTTATGGTGAGTTACTTGAATGAACGAATGATGGCCGTTTTTCAGACGAAAACTGTGCTCTTCTTCGCACACCTAGGGAGTGTTGCTATTGTGCGTCAAAAAAGAACATCGTGTATCGTTATTTCAGGACTGTGCAAAACACTGTCTTCCGTGTTGTTCGAGGAAAATGAACGCGTCAGTTACAAACTGAACACCGCAACATTTGATTGAAATTTCTACATTCATACAAAAATTCCGGTCAACTTATTTAGGAAGTAAAACAAAGTTTCACGCCTGCTACAGCTCGTCACTGATATACATCCTTGTTTGAAAGGGAATTTTGTATTGTGGATCTCGCGCTTGTGAGATTAGCTGGCTAACCACAAAGCCGACAACCTCGCAGCGGATGCTATCAGGTAGTAATACTGTAACGTTTAACCACATTATCAACTGAAAACCATTCGGTTTTCACGACTAGTTTGATAAGAGCGAGGAGCAGAGTCTTCGTTGTCCATTGTGACCGATAACCAAGTGATCGAGGGTTCTAAGTTAGGTTGGTGAAGCTTACGTGGTCTAAATTGTGTTTACTCTTTTATGGAAGCTAATTCGCCGGCTTAAAGTTGTTCACTGGAGATTGTGAAAGAAGGTTTGGATACGACCATTCGATTACCGTTTTTGTGATGTTATTTATGTAGTGATTCACATGCTTGAACGAAAATCATGAGGACTGAATTACGTTATCCTACCCGAAAGAAGACTTACGAAATATACTAAATGCACAAATCCTTTCCAATCATATTTCGTCTGACTAGTTATGTGAGTCTGGTAAGCATTGTTCAGTCATTGTGATGGGGGAGTACAGTGATTCCTGAACATTCCAATCTGCTTCGTTTAGTTTGATATCATTCGACAAAGTGTTCAACGACGGGAGCAGACAGACTATCATCATGTTGGTTCAAGTGGATGAACATCAACCGGATATTTCATCCGTTTGGCTGTTCTTACTCAATCGACCTGTCCATCGTACGGAAACCAAGTACAACAGACACGTGCGTTCTTCATTATAAGCATATAATGTCCAGAAGCCTGAAATAGTTAGTTTCGTCGATCATGGCTGAGTCACTGTCCGCGGTAATCAGTAATAATATGCATCCCAACAGAGTACACTCCAGCTGTGTAAAGGCAACCAGGGGGAAGTTTGAATATCATACACATCATAAGTCTGTGTGACAGTTTTCCAAAAGATCATAACTGGAAAGTTTCGTCAACTTATTCGTTATCGTAATAAAACTGCAGTAGGTTAACTACGAGCTACTCATTTACCTCAAGGCACTGAAAAGAGATAAGGTGTAATTTACCGAAGTGCTTACCGCAAAATGATGTTATGTACTAAAGGTGATTGATCCATTTCCGTCACCGCAAAAGCTCAATATCTATCCTCATCAGAACGTTCAAAATGTATACCACATGTTACCAAGTTTGCCTGATCTGCACAATGTAAAATTTGTTGACACTTTTCCAGATCCAATACCATTTTCTGACTCGATTAATTGATAGGTTTTCCATTAGATGTGAGGATCGATTGAATTCGGGTCAAACCACTACAGATGTCTGATTGGATGGACCGACCAACTGTGCAACTAGACGGCATCGGTTGCATACAAAACGCTTAAGTTTATCAAAAATATTTGAATGACATCCTGTATGTGATAAGCGAGTGAGACATTTAAACGAAGGTGTTTTTTGGGAAAAGTGAGTTTGAAAATCATAGGCACAGCCGGTCTAGGTGAGTACACGGAATCGATTTAGACAGGCTTTCGAAAGTACGGGTAAACGGATTTTGCCTAACCGAGGTCAACCAACCGGGTCGTGGCAACTACGACCAGACATCACTAGAGTGGACCTTATACAGATACCAAAATTGTAAGTGGTGTGTAAACCGCAAAATATGCTCTCGTCTAAAAAGTACTTGAAACAAAATCACTTTGTGGTCTGTGAATACTGTCTGTTTAGTTCGAGTGATCCAGGTTTGGAATGAAAATTTTTTACAAGTGTTTCACTTGTCATCCATACCATCAAACTCATCCAAATAGCACACAGTACTTCGAATCGCCAAACCCTTTAATCGCATCAATTATAGCTGCTTGGCAATCAAGCGATTTGTTTATCTGGAGTACAGCTGAAAGACGATAAAGGTCAGGCAACTGTGATGAATCTAAATACGGAAAAACATAAACACCAGAAAGAGCAGTCGCGAATTTCTAACAAGCATCTGGAACCCTTGTTAAACTGATCGTTGAGTGACTCATGGACTGTATTGAGTGTATTGAGGAACTTTTCAAACGGTGTGCGGAGTAAACATGCGAGCAGTTTTGCCAGTGTTCTGAGAATGCAATCGTACACAACTGCAATAGCAAGAGTTTTGACGACAATACAACAAAAGTTAGACGCAAAACATTAGTCACTAGGAGACACATAGGCGATCAATTTGTAATGTTTGTAATGTTGCTAAAAGGTAATTGCAAATTCTTCGGAACGGTCACGAGATAACTTGGCTCAGTGTACGTGCAAAAGGGGTCAAATGGTGTAGATGACCGCATAGGAACAAAATTAGTTGTTCCAGTGACCCTTTAGAGTGACGGAGGAGAGTGCAGGCTTATCGTTATTCATTTGATAGTGACTGGATTGCTAACTGTTGGAAGCGCTTCCAACCGGTCTTGGTCAGGTAGATGCGAGATTCGAACCATTTGTAGGCTTGAAAAATTAGTGTGTGGGTTCATAAGGTTAGGTAATAGCTTGAATTACGATTCTGAAAGGCCACCAGATAAACACTGGACTAATCAAAAGACTTGATCAGTCCATAACTATCGTCTTCATACAGTCAGCGCACTGAGAGCTGAGCCGTTAATTGTGCGTCTCATGAAGTCCATGCAATAGTAGTTTATTCCTGGCGTAATACATTTCGGAGTGTATAATAGATGAAGTGAACTATGAGGTATAACCACAGTCTATCGTCAATTGATCTGCGGAGTGTTAATTATCAAGTGTGGTTGTACATGATTTACGCGTCTTATAATGTAAAAACTAATTAACCAACGGTTAAATTCTTTCAAGTTTGAACCGCTTTTCTTAATATCCAGTGTTTAATCTTGATATCTTGTTCAGTGAAAGGTGTCCCCTCAAACACAATTGCTGACGGCTAGACAATGACTAGTGTGTATACTACAGGGATATTTTTTTCAATCTATAAAGGATGACGTATCGGTGGCACATTCGACAAGTTGCCTACGGATCGCATCGAATAACTTAGGGGAATTATCCTGACACACGGTATGTGTGGCATTAGAGTGAGCCCACTGTCATAATTCGTCTCTCTCTCTAGTATGGTTTAACAGTGAAATCTAGAGTTACGGGTAAACTACAATATTTGCAAAGCAATGTGTGTTTTGGAATTAATGAATTTGGGTGCTACGTAATGATTTGTGAGACTCAATGCGGAAGTCTCAGCATGCTGAGTGCATAGTTTTGTTCAATGAATTTAATTCACCTCTCAATGGTGGTTTCTATTAACCAACACATCTATACCCTTTAAAATTGTTTCTCATGAATGGTTTAATTCTAGCTGAGCAGAGCAGATGTTGAACAGTCCCGTGGGGCAGCGCCCTAAGAATTAATTGTCCCGAGATGAATTGTCACGTACTAAATCGGCCAGAATGAATAGCTTGGGATGAACTGTGGAGTCGACGCCTTGACCACTATGTGTGGTGTGTTCAAGTCCATTTTGACCGATGTTTTGTTCGACTGATATAATCCGTATTTCTAAAAATGCGCGGAGAAACTAACGCATGAAGACATGCTCAACGGGCATCTGCAATTTGTTACAAAGCTGGCGAATACGGAATGTAGCTACTGAGTTAGTAAGTAGAACCCTGTCATTAATACGTCAACTGGTTGCTACGACTTTTACTATTTGGCAGCACTGACACCACTGGACAAACTTTCTCAAGTTTTGTTTCTGTGTCTTGGATTTCTGTTGACAATCCAGTCATATTTTTTAGCGCGAATGACCTTTCGATAACCGTTTGCCAGAAGGATTCTTTTTCCCAAATATGAACTCATTTACTGCAAAGCGTCTTTCACCTAGATCATTTTATGAACGTTCCTCAATGCCCACGAATGTTCTCTACAGATCCGAAGGTGAACCGTTTGACAAACCTTGTTTGGACTGTCATTACCCTAGGTCATTTGGTAAGGTCCTACGTAACACAGTGGACTTGGTGAGTAGCCGGGTAACGTGAAAGCTCCCAACTTTCTAAGTGGTTTGACAGTGCAGCTGGCAGAGCGTTTGAAGCTTTTGGGCATCCTCGTTCTGTCGATGGCTTGAATCTTGCAGAAAGCGAAATGTTTTGCGACCAGTTTTTTTAACACTAACAATAAAATTTGTGCTTGGGAGCCTCACGGAAGAAGGTTGCCGGTGTTGGTAGGCTTTGATTTTTCGCCCGAAAAACGCATGACAGTAGAGGGTGATTCTAGCCTTAGTTACGCACTATCGTTTACATTATGACCTCTAAACGGTTAATCATCAATTTACTCTAGGCGCACATTTGGTTGAAGGAACTCACACAATTTTTTCTAGTTGGCCACGTTAGTTTGATCAATTCAAGTTTCAACAGATGAAGATATTTTCTGTTCAGTGACTAGTTCTGAGGAAAGTAAACTTTTGATAGTCTTCAACTGAAAACATAAGGATGTTTCATACTTGTGTTACACGATCCAAATTTAGCCAGTAGAAGACATAATCAAAAGCTCTTTCTATGCAACAGGAATGAAGGTCATACGCGTATCCGGGGTTGTTTATGTGTCTATACGCGCACGCATGCACATTTATGACTGGTCCCAATGGGGAAATATAATCGGAAGGCTATTGAACTCGTAAAGGCAATTGCCTCTTTTTAATTATCATACATAATTCACCCTGAACTATTGAGTCAAGCGAATTAAACCGTTGACTAACAAAGTGTGTTTCTGGAACCGTATAAGAAGACATTTTACGTTAATATATCCCCCTTTTGCGTTTACAGTACACCAATATAAATTGGAAACAGGTTTGCGACTAGCATGGTGGTGCAACTTGCTGTGGACGTGATGACAACCCATCTGCAGTGCCAAGCTGTCAACTCTCAAAACACATCAGATGGTCGATAGTGTTACTTAGCAGGGAATCAGAAGGGTTGTATCGGACTTGGAGATTAATTAAGCATAAAGAATACTACACCTTCCGTTATATGTTCAAGAATTACATATCGCTCAGATAGGTTAATTACAGAGACAGCAAACTTTGTCGTTTATTGTGATTTGCGCAGTTTATTCAGTCACATTAACAGCGTCCATCAGTTTTTTTCTATAGATTGATTCGCTAAGTTGCAAAACTTATTGAATAAGGCGTAGTGAATGTTTTCCAAACGACACAGTATATTATGGTTGTGATCCAATCGTTCATTCAGTTTAAGTTAATCATCTCAATCTGACGTCTACAAGATAGTTTGGCTCACGTGAGCACATTTCATCGTTAAGTTGTTTCCAGTTGTGGTAGTGCAGTTTTCATTTTAATTCACTTCAAAAGCAGCTTACGAGCTCGCATTACACACTACACGTTATCTTGTCGACTGATTGTGCATCAATTACCACAGATGTAGGACATGCAGTGGTGACGGGGTCTAACAAGACCAAAGTTTAAGTATAAAGTCTGTTTTCGAAATAAACTGGCTGAATTGTCCTTGGGAATAGAGCAGCTGCGATCGTCTGTGCTTGATGCTCAAATCACATCAACCAAATCCCCTACCACTTACCAATCACATTGATTAATACAGATTTTCCAACAAAATCTCTCATCATTCGGATTTAATAAATTGTTCGTGATCTGTCGATCGAATAATGCATTCGAATGTAACACCAACGCAGTCAGATCCTGACAAGTAAAACGAACTAGGTAGTCGGTAGGACAGCGGTACGCTAAATGCAGTCCGAAACTCCGGCCGTCGAATACAGTGAATCTGTCAAACTTTTGGATCCGCATGAAGCAAATCACAAGCGAAACTACTTACAGTTGAGAAAATTAAGGTGTATCTCAATAAAATGCTGATGAGCCGCATGTTCACAAATCTATTTGTGTTGATGTTCACTTGAAATCAGCAGTTAAAACCGACCAAAGCAGCCATCCTTTTCTGATATTCTTAAATGAACGTAGGGGTACACACTATTTGTTAATTGATATCTTCAATAGAAATAGGTTTATCAGAAAGCGTGAATTTTTCTTGGTATTATCCCTCATTGAATTGGGAGAACCGAAATTATCGCTATGTAAGGTGCGTGTTTAAGCATCAGCTCGTTCGATTTTTTCGACCACATATGCGAAATGGCATACAAACGAGTAAAAACTTGGGTGCAAACAGGAAAACGCTGAGTATGGACAATCATAATATTATTCGGGGGCGGATCCTTCACATAATTGAGTGACCAAATTGAACAGCTATTTATGCACAATACAACCAGTTAGAAGAAAAACGTGATCAAACATTAAATAATATTTGTTCAAATGCCCATAAAGAGCACAACCAGTTTAATATCAGAGGAAAACGGTAACCGGAATCGAGTTACGACACCTGCTTGTAAGGGACGTGAAGACTAAGACAGAACGTGCAATAAAAGAATTGTGGACAGAATGACAGGCGCATAAGGATTAAAAGTTACTTGCACAATATGAGCAAACTGGTAATTTATCAACCAGTATGTTTTTATATAACTATGCTGGACTCGGAAATCAACTTGATCCAACAAGTCAGTAAATATTTCGGCTGGGACGACTATCAACAGTCAATAGACCATTTAAGAAATTGCTTTGCAGGTTTGTTCCGGACGGTGTGTTCCATAGCTCAGTGCAAATGTTGAGAACAGTTACTAGAAATTTGCGGAAGCCCAGTCTGTTAGAATACCCCAGCTGACAATAAATTGTGAAAAATTTAAGCGCTATTATATACGTAATGGTCAAATCTCGTCGGAATTACACGATCGGTTGGACGTGTGTTGTTGCTCATCACGTAGGCATGACTGACAACCTACGAGTGGCACAGTTAATTTGCAAATGACTCAGTAATTACAAATTTCAGCACTTTCCGTTCCCGTATTCGGCAGCGTGGTCAAAGTTTACCGGGAATTCAGACTTGGTGAGTGGCAAAAAACGTGAAACCGGTTTTGCACTTCGGGCGAATTTTGACTATTAAGTGCAAAGACACTTGAAATCTTACGTTCATACAGTGTTTCAACTATATGGGGCGACAACGTTGCTCTTGTACTCTGCACTACACTGCATCGTTGTTACCCGGCTTCAGGTCGCCAAACCCTCAGGTTTGTGGAAATAGATTGATAATATGAGGTCCGATTAAACTGCTCATTAGTTGACAAAATTCACTCCCATTGGTTATGCTGTATGTTTTCTTTAGTGTTGCAATTAATTATTATAACCTGTTCTAAGGAATAGCCTGAAACATTATAAATTCATAAGTAGTTTACTGTGAAACTGGGAGTTGTGCTAAAATGGAGACACAAGTTACACACTCTGGACATAAAACTATGGATGGAAAGCAGAAAGCGGATGACAGGATTTAGAGAAGCAGTCATCAGGATTAAAAACACCGAAGAACACCGCATTGTTGTCATAATTGAACGACGACTATTAGCTCAAAATATTTCTTCGGATACGTTCAAGTTAGTGGTTGAAATCGTAAAAACAACTAATCGCAGCAAGCAAATACTTTCACGGTTATTGTTAGCAGACAATAACTACGCACTTTGTTGAAGAATAGAAGAGTGGAAAGCGAGCACCTTGTATAACTAAACTTGTGTTCGAGACTTCAGACAGTTCAAGAAGAATAGGGATCTAAATATATCCCTTCAGGTATTCGGTCAGGTTTTGCGACATTCTGGATGATTATTCGGAAAACGCTGCGACCTTACTTCATAATTGATAGTTTCAACAGAAATACGGTAGTTTGGTCTACAATATTCATTATGAAAAGCGTCCAGAATTTCTTGATCTACTCAAACTTCCAAATTGTACACGTTCACTTACGGCGTTATACGGGGTAGTTTTGTTGACGTCGCAGGAGGCGAAGAACAGGGAGCTGTCAGCAGCACGTCACGTGGTGACTTTCAACGGGCTGGCTTTGGCTGAACATTCAATTGGATATGTCCCTTGATAGTGAATCCCCTAGTGATACTAGAACTAATTCACACGTTGATAGGTTCCAGTAGAAAACACACTATAGGACAAATTTTCACCAAAATCAACGTACCTATGTATTGCTCAGGAGCGACCCCATCCAAAGCCGCCTGCTAGGAAAACCAGAACACGTTCTTGTTAACCAACCCCGATCAACCAGCACAGCACATGGTTTTATCGTGCAATATAACAGTTGTGTTCAACATGTATATGCTATATCCTAGCAATTTCAGTTAGTAGGCGAAAGCATGAAAAGTGGTCTTATAGTGAGATTGGTACAATATTTAATGTATCCTGCACAGTTTAATTCCAAAACTGAAAAAAATAACACAATGCCGAAAATTCGGAATACCAATTAAAAAAATTCTTAATGTACAACCGATTTATGGGTCCCAATATCCTAGACAGAAATCCGGTCAGCTCATTCAACACAAATTTCCAATGTATCCGGAGTAATGCACGTGGGTGCTTGTATGTGACATGCAGCTTCCACGAACACCCACATAGCCAACCATGTCAGAGATGAACACAAAAGATCTGTCGACTCGGTACAATCACCACCAGTTCAGCCTCGTACTTCCAGTCAGCCAGGACATCCACAATCGAACCGTTATTCATACATCTCAGGATTGCGTGATCCGGCAAGCATTACCTCACACAGAGAGGGTGAACACCATGGGGAATGGGATTAGTTGAATAGACTGCACATAATCATGATCAAGTTGAGCCGCACAACACGAGTAATGGCCCACTATCACCATCAACAATGCAGTTACCAATTTAGAAACGTGCTGGACTCACTGTGCCCACTGTGGATTATTGTACTAAATTCCGCTCACAGAAATAAGTCAGAACAGAATCACGGTCAGATAACGTCGCCTGTTCACGATGATGCCCCTCAATTCACATGCGGACGTTAGTGCATTGAATTCAACGTGTTCAGCGTGAGACACACGAATAGGTGCGGTTGAATTGACCCACTCCGATATCAAAGCAATCTCCGTCGTTATTCGCCAGCACGCACACCAGCTTCACCTTTTCAGTCGAAACCGAACCACGTCTATTCAACTGGGAATATAAGTTTCAATTTCCAGCACTACAAACCAAATTTCAACAGTTCACTCGCCACTGCATCCAATCGACTTCCTAATTCAATAGCCACTGCAATCAGATCGCAAACTGTTTGCATGAGGTGGATCGATGGGCTCTTTACCTCACCTCACCTCGGCGTTCATGGCGTCCATGGAAGAATACACGCCTCCACTATCCTCACCACACATTCAGCGCTTTCGGCGGTTATTCACGAACAGTCACAGCGGTGATAGAATAGTGTATTCTGGAAACAACAACAGTCAACATTAGGGTACTACTTTACGGACGTGCATTCAAACCGACCCGATTAAAAAGGCGAATGTTTCCTCTCAATCCTCCTCGTGTGAATGCCAGTTTTATACACGAATCATTAGACACCAAGGGGAAGCAGCTTAGCCGTATCAGTCGGAGGTGAGACGCACGAAATTATGTGGTCCACACGGATTTTCGGCAATCGAACTAGAAATCACGTTGCAGCAATCAGGGAGAATAGAAGTTGCGTCAGATCGGCAGAAGTGCTGACCTGTTCGCATGGATTAACCGCAACATCACTAACAGCCGCAGTTCTGAGCAATCACATTTATCAACCTCAAGAGACTGTGGAATCCGTCGCTCCAACTTCGTATGTCACTCTGGAATTAGAGCAGTGGATTTCCAAATGGGCCATTGAAAATATTGCACACAAAACACGGCATGGAATGAAGACTGTTTTTATATTCGGCAATGTCCTTGTGCGAAAGTGACCAAGAAGTGTACAAAAGATGCACACCGAAGTACGCAATGACCATCGACTCAGATATCACTGTACAGTCCATTCGACAAAATAAACGAAAGATTCACGCAGGTGAGTTTCCCTCAAGGTGTTCCAGTCTCACATACCGAGAAAGTCATAAGGGTGTTAGACAGATCGGACCCTCGTAGCGTTCCGTGTGGCCGAAACATAAAGCACTATTGTCCGACGCTGGACACATCTATGGAATGCTGCCCCTGAACCACATCCACTCAGGCTTGCAGAACGGGTCTCACATCATTACACCAAGTGGAACTGCTCGAGTTTCAATAAAACCCAACTCTCACCTCAGGTCCGAAACGCTGCGTTGTGTGACGGTTTTGTCGATTCAACGAAATGACCGGCAAATTACAGGTTCCAGAGATGGACTGCTCTGCAACTGGAAGAGAACTGAAAATCCGGACAAACATCTTGCATACTGGATTTGAGGACTGACGTTGTGAGCAGAATGTTGCTAATTGAGGACGCAGTATTTGAAAGGGAACCAGTGGGGTTACTCATGCTGTGAAAGTAACTGGTTCTCATTGTGATTGCACTGTGCGCTGTTCACAGCTAGCAATGGTGAGCCAATCTCCGAACCACACATCTCACACACCCGAATAACGTGCGTGATTGACTGCAAATAAACACAGATCTCTATGGAGGCGGTCGACTTGCAGTCCGGAGATCAATGTACACTGCTCGTATGCTGTAGATGATTCAATGTGAACCTTGCTCTTCACAATTGTTCCTCGTTCTCCAGTAGCAGTAACGTGTGCTCTAAACAACGTGCTGAGCACTCCGGGATTCGACATGGATTGCAAATCGTTGGAACCCGCCGTCCCCTTGATCCAACTGAGTGTGTGGTGAAAGATGTTGCCATGAACCATTCTGGTTCGACACTACAACGCTTATTAAGCGGCGCAATTATTGATGCATATTCGGTGTGACGACGCGTCCGAATTTGACAGTTGCATATTTCTCATCACTGACACTCACCGGACTGTATCGTCGACACTTGGCACCGTGTTACCGAGGGAATACGACGGGCTGTCATTGATTTTTGTTGTACGATAACTAATCTTGTGTAGTTAGTGTGACTGTTGTAATTCTGATCTTCTGAATTAAAGGCGACTTTTTTGTTTCCAATTCTGCTGTTCTAGCCAACTGTTCTCAGTAAGAAAACGATCAATACGACTTTCCGAACCAGCAGTGTCTCTGGAGAGTCGGGTGGTTGAGATCAATGAACTCTGATTTGACCTATATTCGCACGCAGCTAACTCACACATTGTTTGTAGTTTAGTTTGCAACATGGTTTAATATGCGCACATTCCGATCACAGCCTATCTAGTAGAGGTTCATGATAAATTTAATTTTAAACGGGTTGCATAGCGATGGTTTCATCTCTGAAATGTGTAGCCCATCAAGCGGGTGCTTGGTGAAATAAATATTTCACAAATCCGACACAGTCACTCTGAGATTTCCGTGTTTACAGAATGATTGTCTACTAACTGCGTGTCTTTAGTCAGACAACACTGCTGTTCAATTCATGTGAATTGACAACGTCCTAGAAGCTGTATACTTTGAACGCGTCCGTTTGGATGCAACGCTGGCGCAAAATTCCGTCGTCATTTTGTCGACCAGCATGAACAAGTTCGAGATAAACGTACAGCGTTTATTTAACTGTGAGATTTAGCCCGATTTAATAAAGTACATACGGATTTCCCCTAAGCAAACAGCCGTACGAATCTCAGACACGTCGGAGACACTTCGTGTGAAATAGAACCTTCGATTACTCGAAAGGTTTTACTAACTCACTACTGACACACTTCGGGCGTAGCTGAATTATCGAGGACCTCAGGCTGTAAGGGTACGTCAGCACTGGACAGGTCCTGTTGCACAGTAAGCTAATCGAGTTACCAGGTTCTGTTTCAGTATTTAGGCCTCCAGGATGCTTTTGAGTTCAGTATCACAAGAAAGAAAATTAGAAGAAACCATTTACAATTCAAATCCTTATAAAAACCAATCTAACTGTGGGTTACTCGTGTTCTATGATGACTATATAGGGTCGTGAAACATTGGTTTATATAAAATACCAGCGTTGCCCACACGGTTCAGAACATTGTTTCCCGCCGATAAATTTTAAAAATACCAACAGTAGTACGTATGATGTCTTGCGCAATGACATTTCGTTTGTATCTAGTCGGCTATTTTGGAAAATTGACATGCACATTATGTATTGGGGGGATGGGGTGGACAAACATCAAAATAAAATCAACCTGGTTGTGTATGAAACAGACATTCAGCTGACCAAGGCGGAAACAGCAACATGTAACATATTCGTATTCACTGATAAGAACCACTTCACAAAAGCAAACGATGGCATGCAAACATAATTTCATTGTGCAAGACACCTTACGCGCTGCTGTTGCTCGTTTAGTTGTTTCATTGAATACAGCAACATTGTTTAACAAATCTGCTACCTACGTAACAATTTCTCAGTCAGCTGTCAGACAATGTTCGCGGATATCTTACAAACAACTGTTGAAATACCAGCAATTCGAACGAAACGAGGTGATACAATGCTAAACAACTACCTGGAACACTCCCAATGATGTACATTCAATGAAAGCACGCGTTCATTGGGCTGCGGTTACATTTTCATTTTCCTATATTAGACATGCGTGTGAAACAGAACTAGAATGGGAGGGACCATATTGAAATCTTGTGGAACTAGAAGGATTGCACGAGACTGTGCGGACCGGAATGGTAGAAGTTTGGT
This sequence comes from Paragonimus westermani, assembly GCA_008508345.1. Taxonomy (NCBI): domain Eukaryota; kingdom Metazoa; phylum Platyhelminthes; class Trematoda; order Plagiorchiida; family Troglotrematidae; genus Paragonimus; species Paragonimus westermani. The sequence continues at coordinate 26,507 of QNGE01004856.1, read as the reverse complement.
GACAGATTTTGTGGTGTTGCCATTAAGTATTACTTGAACCACAGGAACGGATGCAGATTTCATTTCATACTGGTGTTGTTGACCATCTTCACTAAGTGCGTAACACCCTCGTTAATCAAATTTTGTGATGCGACAGGAACGCTTTAGCCAGATGCGATGTGGGATGCAGCCGCCAGTCAACTGCTTCTTTCGTTCTTATCCCTTCTGGACCACCTTCGTGCGCCGCGGTTTGAGTAACGGTGGGGTTCATCAGTTCAATACTTCATGCTGATTAGACAGACCTGTTGCCTGCCGAGGATCCTCTTATTGTCTGTTTGGAACGGATAACCTTGGTCTCACCTGAGAAAAATACAGATCAGTCGCTCGATTGTTGGCTTCTTCAGTAGGAAGTTCGACATCAACCTTGATTGTGATTCCCATCTGATATCATCATGGAGAAACATTATTGTGGATATCAGCTCCTCCGATAACTAGCGTGTCTAGCTTTCCTGTGATGAACTTTTAAGTTGGTAGGAGATAATTTTCTCGCGAGTATAGTATACCCTCAGTGTCTACATCTAACTGGAGGGATCAAAGGCGGTTAGACTTAAAGACTGCGGCTGGGCTCTACTTAGTTGTGTCTGTTCGGCATTTTGGTGCTGCTGGCGTATTTTTCTGCGGAGGTACACGGGACAAGTATCATTCTTCAGGTAAAAGAGCTGATGGCACTTTCGGAAAAGTTGTTTAGCTGTCTTACCAGAATGTGCTCGTCTCAGCACTTTACAGCAGTACTCACGGCCAATAATGATAAGGCGTACGTTTGTTTTGACGGCACAGAATTGCACCGGATTGCTGTTTGACCGACCCATCAGAAAGTATAACCAACGTCCGTTTCACTGAACCTAATTTAGTCCGCAGGAATTGCCACGTCCTAGGTAGTGACATTATTAACGTAGCTGCTTGATTAAATCGCATTCGATGTGATGCGGTATTCCGGCTTTCAGGCGGTACATCGATACAACGCCAAACACATAACCCGTATTAAAAAACACGTGTCCAAGTAACGTCTCACTATAGATTATGCCGCAACAAATTGGCATATACAGCAAGGAATATAGCGTTTTTGCGGTCACGATCAGAAGCTTGAACCCCTAATATCCGTTCTACCAGGCAACATGGTGTAGAGTTTTAATGAGAAAATCTGCTTGGGATGAAAAATTCAAAAGTCTGACTTACCTGGTGGTGAATGCCAGCCTATCCCTAAAGTGCATTGACCAATACATAGATTCTTGTTTCATATCACTGTCGCGCACGAGAGAAGAGGTAGAAGCTCCATCAGACTTTTCATCATCATCATCATCATCATCATCATCATCATCATCATCATCATCATCATCATCATCA
>QNGE01004856.1:0-24507 GCA_008508345.1 Paragonimus westermani | reverse complement strand
ACAATCCTCCATTATTTCGTCTATGACGAAATTAAACAAAAATGGTGACAGCGGACAGCCTTGACGTACGCCGCTCATGGTGCTGAAACTGTTAGACAGCTCACCATAAACCCTAACTTGAGCTGAAGTATGGGAATAGAGTGCCGACAGTATGTTCGCGTACTTAGTCGGTACACCTCTGCGTTTGAGTTACTCCAAAAGTGTAGATCGATCCACTGAATCGAACGCACCTTTATAGTCGAGAAATACAACAATTGTTGGCCGGCGGTATACATGACGCTGCTCCAGAATTTGACGAGAAGTGAAAATGTGATCTATACATCCCCGCCCGGGACAAAATCCTGTCTGTTCTTCCCTCATGTTTACCTTTCGAGCTGCAGTGAGTCAGCGAGGTATAATGGATGCTAGAATCCTAGAAATTACTGGGGTCAAACTAATTCCTCTATGGTTTTCGCAAGAACCCCTGATACCCATCATAAATATAGCAACTATTATCGAGTGACCCCAACTCAGGGGGATGGTTTCCGTCATCCACACAAGTTGAATCAACTGCACCCAAGCCTCTACTAACGCCTCTCCTCCTTCTTTGAAAAGTGCCGGTACAAGTTCATCTGGACCAGCGGACTTATTACGCTTGAGAGCCACAATGCAACTGCGGACCTCAGTCTCAGTGGGTGGTTCTAAGTCTACCGACCAGGGCACTAGATTAAAAGTTTGTGGCGGCAACGCAGTAGAAGCAGGAGGCCAGTTAAATTGACCCTCAAAGTATTCCGCCCTCCGCTATAACCTTCTGGACTTAGCATGAATGAGTGTGCCATCTGTCTCGCTGATAGCTTCACTGACAGACGGTCGCCTGGGAACAGTGGCACGGATAAGCTTGAACAGTTTGCCAATGTTTCCTGAAGCAAAAGCCGTCTCCATATCCTTAACTTTTTCCACTAATCAGGCCTCACGATCAGGCTTTAGGCTACGTTTCAGTTTCCCGTGGACATCTCTTCTACACTTGTTATATGAACTGCCAGGAGGGATGTTCCGTCTGGCTTCTAACAACTCCAGCGATTTCTCCGAGATCCACTGTTTGTTCATTCCATGTACCCCCCCTGTCGCATGCTAATGTACCTGCGTCACGAATGGCCTGTGTGATCTGGGTCCAGTTGTGATCAGGATCTTCAGAGTGAGAACTATTGAGGCAGGTTTCATAGCTGGTTTTATACTTATGCCTTACCGACGGTATAGTCAGTTTCTCAACAGCCAGTCATTGCTGTCGGTGGGGTCGTTGCTCAGCAAAAGTGAGTACGAAACGACAACGTACCAGCGCATGATCTGAATCTAGGTACGTGCTCCAATAAGAACGACAGTCCTGAATTGAACCCCGCCACCTGTAACTAGCAGCTTTGTGGTCTATCTGAGACCAGGTCTGATTCAGAGATGGAGGGCGCTTGGTATAGCAATGACGTACATGATGTCTAAAACTAGTGCTGGCTAAAAGCAGCCTATGCTCAGCGCAAAGCTGTAATAGTCGCTCGCCCGTTGTCAGGCCTCTGAGGAGTACTGACATTCTTTTGGTGTACAAGATGATACGTCGGTGGCTACCGAATCAGTTTGTTTTTTGAGATGTCCTTCTCAACTCTCCTTTCAGTACGTTGAAGACATCATTACCGTGACTAAAGAAATAACTATACAATATGTCCACAGACTTGTGCCTGGCTATTTAATTACTCCTGCACAGTCAACCTTCTGAGGTTAATTGTCTTTTGTCTAGCTGCTTATTTTGGACACGTCATATAGAACCGAATTTAGAGCAGTGTAATCATCTGGCTTGACAGAGCAAACAAGACTATTCACCACGTTAAGTCAACAGACAAACAAGTACGTCACCGGCGAGCACTGGTCGGACAGTATTGTGCAACCCACACATGTTCTGTTTGTTCCACCGAGCTAAACAGTTACGACAATCCAGCTAAGGTTATGAGGATAGTGTGAATAAAGGCTGTTTGAACGGCAAGGACTCTACCGCCGGAATTATGATCAGAATCCGACTAGACGTAAACAATGTGATCACTTCAGCTGCTACACGGTCTGCCCAACTTTCGTCGTTTTTGTGTAGGCTCAAACTTGCTTGTCGGGATTGAGATTGTAGTGATATATACACGGTATGTCCAACGCGTTCAAAACTACTTGCTCGTTTTATGTATTTTGCAAAACAAACGAGACACAAGTATACATTAATTCTATATGGGCTTATTAAGCAGCTAATTTTGCACAAGTTTAATGAAACCTTATTAAAACGTGATTAGATGGCTTGGGAAAATCCTCCCCGAATTATCACAAAATTTGTGCATACTGCTGTCTTGCGCTTTGTTCTATAGAAGTGTGGACAGATTTGGAAAATCAGCGTGCATTTTGTACACAATCAGCCTTGAGGAATCATCGATTGTGTCTAGAAAATTGTTTCTCTGTCTGGTGATTACTCTCGGGAGAGAAACAACACAGCCCAGACATCAGTGGAAAACAAAACAACAGTCAACAATATGTTTCGTAATTCTTATAAGTGTCCTTATGAAGGCTTGCCTACTCTACCTTCCCTTCAGCATCACGCAGATGAGCATGTACTGTATAGACTGTTTCCATGGGTTACAGGACATCGTTGGTACTTATTACAATCTCTTCCACGGCGTAAAAACCGAGTTTGTCCAGGCATCCACATCTGTCCTCATGTTTCAGTCCAGGTAGTTTGAACACCGCCGAGGCTACGTATTAATATTCTGGTAAGAAATATTGACTACGCAGTGTAGTTGATAGCTTTACATGGAACAGAGCAAACACGAGTTTCAGCTAAGTTAGGAGGATGACCCCTTGATGTCCTCACTCTAACAATGATCTTTGATGTGTAATGTAACAGAGTGAAAGATACATCTGCTTCCGTCTACCTTGGCCATTAGACACAAATTTCGATGAATGAAATTCCTTATATTGTTCGAAGGTATATTGGCCTGCGGAATTATTATGGTCCATATGGAAGAATAAGGGCAGAACAGTTCCTAAGGACTAAGTTCGAGTCACTCGGTTTCATGCAATTGTTAAATCGCAAAAAAAAAACAAAATGTATGCTCTTCTTCTGTGAGTATAAAAATTGTAAAAACCACTGACCACATTTATGGGTTGATTTATCCCGAAAGTTTACATATCGGCTTGCCCGAATTCACACTCGGGCAGTTGATAATGATTTCTACGCAAACCGATGGAAAAAGAAGTCACAAAGTCCATATCGTAATGAAGGCTCCGATATGTACTTCGTTGATACACAGCATCAATTTTCACCGGAAGTGCCTTTCCAGTCCGTTTACTCTCTGCTCAGTCCTCACTCCAGCTGAGTCAAATTTCGTCTTCTGGTCACCGTAGAAGATATAGGGATATGAATGTGCATTCCACAGTTGTGCGCACAGACAGAACGTTTCTGAGCCCTACGGTTAACAAAACTACCACGCACTCCTCTAACAACTCCCTACGGTTTTACTGGCCTAAAAACCATGACTATAAAAACTGTTACGTAACTTGTGCTATAATGAACAGCTGAAATCAACAGTTTGTCACATACCCTTTTATTTCATGTAAGAGCCATGACAACTGCGGAATGTCCAGTTTGCAATTAAACTTGCCGGAAGTTGAGTGCAGTAATCAGTAAACAACTGTTCACTATCCAAAGTCAACAGCAGAAGAGCCACGCATACGCGTGATAAAGTTCACGGTACTCACTGAATTTGCTGTATTCAGCAAAACGGTTTACACATAAAACTTACAGATCATCTGGACCAATAATTCACACTTGTTTACCACTGTTACGGTTGTGAACAGAGTGACGCAAACGCAATTGAATCGCTTCTGAAGAATTCGTGCCATCATCCGTATTGAAACGCCCCCTAACACATTTAACTGCCAAATTTGCCCATAGAAACAAATCGATGTGTGGTCTGTTGACCTTTTCCAAAAGAATACCAAGGTACTTATTGAGAGTGTCTCCGGACGAACTAGTGACGACATAAAAACCACCTAAACTTAGAGAGGTAAATGTTATTTTCACTCAATAGGTAACTCAAGCCAAACTAAGCGCTGACGAGTAAAACTCTTTAGACACCGAGTAGTTTGGCAGCAGACCAGTTACCAGTATGCGTGGCGGAATATGAATTCAGGCTACCAGGATAATGTGTAGTTCGACATAAATGATCGTTCTCTCTTCCTCAGTGGATGAAGAATTTTAACGTCAAAAATTTAACAGAATCGAAAATTGCGTCTTGTGTAATAGTCGATAACGCGCAGCACACATTTGAAACATTGATTCCCAACGATAAGTTGGAAAAAAACGAACATTAGCAAGTAAGATGTCTTGCGCAGTGACATTTCGTTCGCATCTCATCGAGTACTTTTGAGAAATTAACGTACACTTTATATATAGTGGGGAAACAAACAGCTAGGTGAAATCAATCTAGTCATGTCTGAGGCAGTCAGCCAGGTGACCGAACGAAATGTCACTGCGCAAGACATCTTATATGCTACTGTTGGCTTTTTTCAAATTAACCATATGTATCAAAAAGCTTCTTCAGTGCAAAACAAGATATGTCGAGATATGCTAATATTTCGTTCAGTCTCATCAGCCGCAAACGTGAAAGATCCACTTTATGTACGATGAACCAATAGAGATTGGCAGAGCACTGGCACACACATGTTCATATCAAGTATTATATAATCAACATCAAAGCAACCTGTAGGATTGCTTCAATCACTTTTATGCACACAGCGCCGTCTGGTGAGGTGTTATTACCGTTTTGGATGAGTTAAATGGATCAACTTGGTAACCCGTTATCATGAGGTGTCTAACAATCTATGCTACATGAACGAAGCCTTTCCCGGTTTGGGATTGTTATGTTTCCAGTTGTTTTAACCATTTTGGGATGCGCTCCGCCACTCGCTAAGGGAGTTGTCGTTTTATTCTGCCTACGTAAACAGCATTGCAACTACATGTGATTTGACAGACAACGTGAGAGACAGAATATTTGGACATAGTACGCTCATGTTTATGTAGAATTGGTCTGTTGGTGGTTTGAACCAACCGCAACTGGGCAGAATTTAGTTTGCTTCTGGTTTCCGATGCCACATAATCCTCAATGAATTATAGAAATAGAGGCTCACCTTTCGATAAACAGATTGGGAATAACACAGTGTTACGAGCAAGTTGTAATACTCTACGTTTCAACCACCTCTGGTGGCCTTCCTCAGAAGGCTACTTGAACTGGTTCAGTGCATTTGTTCATCATGTTGTGAATGTCCATGAACTTTTCAGGATATCTAGTGGTCCGTACCGATTTGCTCAACATTCGTTGTTCTGTCTGCAGCCTATGGGTCTACTTAGATTTGTCTGTCCTACATAACCTGCATGTTTTGCTTGTGTGACTAATGATATCAAACGGAATGCTAACCTATCGCAACGTGTTTTTTTCCGCATCGACAAAGTTGTTAAAAAGAACTGTTTTAAGTGACGAAGAGTTGATAAACTTGACAAGTGTTCAAGGCGAACAGATCTTCCACATTTCCCACAGGGATTACGCAATTCAAATGTACGGAAACGCAGATGACAGTCAAGTGGGTCTTCATACTGCTTATCCTTACTCAATTGCTCCCGTGAACCGTAATGGCTGTACTGACACCGGAATGTATACCTATTTCAAACGGACAAAAGTTTCGAAAAATAGCTAAAAACGGAACATTTCTATCTATCCCAGATACTTTCTGCAACATATTACCCATCAGTAATCCATAGCGAACTGTGAGAGCATCTTCATCCATTTGCAGTTACCTAACTTTATACATTGCTCGAGTCAACATTTTTGGAAGAAATTCGTTTTTCTATGTCACTGTGTAAATGTATGTTGTACCTTGGCATTGGAGCTTGCACTTAAACTTACAGAGTGACCTGCCAATCTTCGCAGGCTTGCTGAAAGATTGTTCACAAATGAAGGGGACAATGTTGTCATTGGTTATAGTGGTCCCCAGTTGTTGCTTTTGAGAGTAAGTGTATGAAATCTCGCGTTTGAAAAAGCAGCTGACAGATCATAAAATGTGAGTTTACGTTAACGTATGTTGTCCGTTTTGGAATTAGATTACGTTTTAAGAATATGTGATCAGCTGAACTTAACGTGGCAGCTACTGTGTCCTGAGACGACCGGACATATTCACACACAAGTGAGTGAGTCCAATCTTTATGCGCTATTAGGTCGGGATGTTTAGTAGAATCAATGGTAATTATTTCCTGGGAAGGTAATCTGTAGGCTCACATATTGATTCCTAACAATTTCCAACTTCAATTTTCGAATTTATGTCGAACCAATTTCGAGCTACATAGCAGCAAATTTTTCCAATTTATTCCGTCCGTTATTGTGTCTACTGAACACTGATGGGCGACCTTCATTTTGCGTTGGTGGTTGTAAAACAACAGCGTATTGTGTGTGATCGTCTACGGGACAGACATATATGTGCCAGATTAACTGAAACAACTATCGTCTGAATATGACACTACCTTCTCAACAAGGCAAGCTACGTAGATTAGTAAACAAACACATTTTGCTTATTGTAATTTCCTCATTCCATTCAACACTGTAGGCCTAGTCCACAATTTCAAGTCTCGCCCGTCTCCAGTGTCTAGGGTTGTTTGTGTTTACGCAATCCGGCACAGTGACGTCACATTCGCTTTGCTCACCAGTGATCATTGCCGGTAGAGGCTTAACAATTCCAGAGAGACTGTGCCTGCCCGAACTGGGTGGGTGAAAACAAGCCATTTAAACTCACTCTCAATACTAACATGGGCCACGGATCTAAGTTTTCACTGAAGAAGGGCACCGGTTTCCGACAAAAAGATGTGTGGCCGTTTCCTTTTGCAAACAGGTCGCCGGGAAGTAAAGCAAACGTTTAGATGGTGTTCATTTTTGATAAATTTTATCTTTCTATCTCTCATCAACTTGTGACAGTTTCTCGTTTACTCTTAGTTACTCAGAAAATGACAGTTAAAGATACTTATAAGTTGAATCATTTAACAAAATTACACGCAGTAACTGACAGATTATTCTTATAAATGATAAAAGAATGCCGTCTGACTGGGCATATGAAAACAAAGTGTTTAGCGACTTACTGTTCTGTAAATCATAGTCCACACGGTTCACCAAGTTTATCACAGAATGAGCAAACTGTATAGTGTTGAATAATTATACAAAATTTCTTACAACTGGCACGCCGGACTCGTTCAGAGCGAGTGATCTATACGATAAACCTCTTATTAGCAGTGGTCTTGGGTACTCGGGATTGTTTCCATTCCATGTTCACAAATGGACAAGAATGTTTGTCGCTTCACTGCCGTCTTACTCACCTTAACCCTGCAGGTAAACCGAAACATTCATTACTCATTAGCGGTCAGTACGGGATTTTAGTCATGCGCAATTTCAACATCACTCACAGTTGATCACAGCTGTCAGCTGTAGGTAAACGTTGCAGGTCGATATCCTCGATCTCACTAAACTTGCCAGGCGATATCCTAGACTACTGATAAGTAGTAGGAAATTTGGTCAATTTCAAGTTGGACATCATTCAGATTTGCCTTCAGCCTTCGCAATAAGATCGATTTTCTAGCCAGCCTTTTTCGAAAAGACGCCCTAAATTGAGGTTTCAGTCTTTTTATAGCTCGTCAGTAGTGCATGTTGTCGCCATGGCCGGGACTCGAACTTCGACCATCATTATATGAGGCAACCATGTTGACCACTGGTGATTTAGTCGTGCATAATTTGGAATCTGTGAGGCGATGGTTGACAGATTTATCTCATGGAAACATAGCTGGAGTTCTAGCATCGGTCAAGGCAACAACACGCACTATTGACAAATATAAGCATGAGGGAAAACTCCAGTCTAGTGCTATTTCGAAAGAAAGTGGCTTAAGTCTGTGGGGTTGAAACAGCTGCGAATAATCGTGAATGATGGTCAATTTACACTCGTTAATCATGCGTGGTTTAAAACATTTGTTGGTAAATATAACCAATATCTGCGCTGACAGTATAAAGTGTACCAATGTTACTTGCTTCCATGTCTTGCTTATTAATTTGACGTTTCTAAATGGATGAATGAGGTTGTGTCGTTAACACCTTTGTAACGCCCAGTATGAAAAATTTTGTATAATGATCCGATCGTTCCGTACAGTAAATTGTCGAAAAATTACTCCAGCTTATACCGTGGTATATTTACGCCTGAAATCCCTCAAAAAAATGAGAGTTTGGCAATACGTTAACCTGGGTACTTTCTGGATGTCCTTAATTAAAATAAACTCTGTGTCCATGACTAGATGAGCTTGTCTGAGAAACCTGATGTTACTTTCTGTTCTGTAGAACATTTCCACATCCCGTAGCGTCATTTTGAAACGTTGTTTTGTGGTGACGAGTTATTTCTACCCTGTTCTTCTAGATGGCTGAATAGACCAGAAAATTGTTTACAAAATAATTACGTGAACTTCATTAATGCCTAACAGTAAGATAAACACACTCAATTCGGAAGGTTTTGTGCAGTTTTTCCCTCACTCTAATCAAAATTAGGCACAAGTTTTGAAACATGAACTGCTACTCGATTGATTATTGGTAAATACCGGGGAGGCAAACTGAATGTGCTTGACGAAACAACATGTTCTTTCTTTTCTCGAATTAGTATAATTTGGCTTCTACCGTAGAATTGCCATATCCTGTTAACTATTAACTGTATCCTGAAGAATACAACAGTTGCGCCTGAGACATGAAGCTGTTCAAACGCCGGAGACAGGGAGATCTGGAGCGACGCCACTGGTATTNCCTTCAGCCTTCGCAATAAGATCGATTTTCTAGCCAGCCTTTTTCGAAAAGACGCCCTAAATTGAGGTTTCAGTCTTTTTATAGCTCGTCAGTAGTGCATGTTGTCGCCATGGCCGGGACTCGAACTTCGACCATCATTATATGAGGCAACCATGTTGACCACTGGTGATTTAGTCGTGCATAATTTGGAATCTGTGAGGCGATGGTTGACAGATTTATCTCATGGAAACATAGCTGGAGTTCTAGCATCGGTCAAGGCAACAACACGCACTATTGACAAATATAAGCATGAGGGAAAACTCCAGTCTAGTGCTATTTCGAAAGAAAGTGGCTTAAGTCTGTGGGGTTGAAACAGCTGCGAATAATCGTGAATGATGGTCAATTTACACTCGTTAATCATGCGTGGTTTAAAACATTTGTTGGTAAATATAACCAATATCTGCGCTGACAGTATAAAGTGTACCAATGTTACTTGCTTCCATGTCTTGCTTATTAATTTGACGTTTCTAAATGGATGAATGAGGTTGTGTCGTTAACACCTTTGTAACGCCCAGTATGAAAAATTTTGTATAATGATCCGATCGTTCCGTACAGTAAATTGTCGAAAAATCACTCCAGCTTATACCGTGGTATATTTACACCTGAAATTCCTCAGAAAAATGAGAGGGATATCTGGAGCGACGCCACTGGTATTGAGGCGAATCATTGCAAATAAGTTTACCAATCTATGACTAAAGATTATTTTCAACAGGATTGTAGTGGTTGTTATGAAAACCCATTTTCGTAAACTGTGTGTAAAGCTTGACATTCTTAAACCTAGATCAATTGTGAATATGTTGGTTTTCCCCAAGTGATTTTCACGGAGGGTTTTCAAACCGATATAGGTGCATTAATTTCACCTGATCCATCACAGCCTGTTCTATCCCCTATGATACTAGTGAACATACGATACGATATAATTCGTCTTCTTTTAGACGTTAGAATTATAAAGAGTCTGCGGACGACGAACTGGGCCCGATTGGCAACGGCTAGAAGTCAACCGATAGTTTAACCAAAACTCACTGGAATCATAGCAAACTGAGTTAAATTTTATACGGGAGTTATATCGGACTTTGTTATTCCATGCCGTGCTGGCGGATCAAATCAGTGTAGGGTTTGTTGGACTGATGGTCAGAACGCACAAATCTATTCGACCGGCACAAAAATCTCGCAAATTTCTTGACCGGAATAAAAAAGAGAAATGTATATATAACGTGAAATTCTTACTTGTCTCGCTTTCACAAAACGACAGTCCGGAACAACCTGTATCGTTGTGATCAGATGACAAGAATTCTATGGTGGAAACTGAAGTAATGTACATTTTGTCACCAGTAGAATGTGGCATGAATTATGGGTATGATCTCTCGAAGTTTTGTATCTGCTGATACCAGGATCTGTTACGACAGTAGATTGGGTGAAAGTTTCGGATCGCTTCTTTAATTACGTGTCCAATATTCTGACCCAAAACTGAAATGGAGAGGAGAGATGGTGATGTTTATTGGAAATGGAATCAAACTTAGGCCACAAGGGCTCTAAATATATGGGACGAAACCAGTACCGTACGCGGCCGACGAGAGGCAGAGAGAATGGTGTGGACAGGCAACATATGATAGTCAAGGTGTAGAATGCGTCAGACGGCCTATATGACTGTGGAAGCATCAGAGCGAATCACGTTACAAGTTAAACAGCTCACATGCGTCTGTTCGCACAGAAGTAACATAGCGGTAATATAGATCAGCTCAATCGAAGCTGAACTGATCGGCCTATATAACGTGATTCATCTTGACTACTTCGTTAAAAGAGGCGCCTCGTCAAAGTCAACTTGAATTCTATTTTAGCACTGTGCTAACCAGTGAAGGATGGAGTGTTTGTTTCTACAGCTCCCGTGTGTTTATTCATTCACCTGATCCTGCAGATGAGAGTAACATATATCTGAACGTAGACAAAAACACCACACACAGTTACCGAGGTAGTCAAAAGTGCATTTTTAACATACCTCGTTAATTAGAGCTACCCCATCATATTTGACCGTCACCCACAGAGTTGTACGAAATGAACACGACCAGTACACACGCCACCGCAATTTTAACATGAGTGTATTACCATAAGCGAGCAATCAACCACGTTCGTGTGTAGGGGATCCTCAAGTTGCCTGCTTTCCTTACCAATAGGCAAAATAGAGCCTGACAATTTTATTACATTTAGATGAGACCGCATTGTGAAAAGTCAGGGCTTTGGCTGGGTTCGAACCAGTGACAGACACAGCATGCCTCAACGCGGCAAGCGCTCTATCAGCTGATCTACGAAGCCACACCAGAAGCCTGTTACACATCCGTCCCACTGTCTCATATGGAATTCAGGAGATCGACTGCCCCGGCAGGATTTATCAAACAGTTCACGCTGGAATCCACCGACGTCACTACTGAACATAGGAATTGTATTACTGATAGGTATTGTGGCAGATTCTATGATCGCAGATTAGATGCAATTGTTAAAATTCAGGGCTTCGGCTGGACTGGAACCAGCGACAGACACAGCATGCCTCAACGCGGCAAGCGCTACACTACTCATCAGTAATACAATTCCATTATTTTTTCAGATTCGATCTTTGTGGACAGCAAGCAGTTGCTCACGGTAATGAATAGTGTTACCAACTGCACAACCACCAGCACACAATCCAACCTACTTCATTTTATAGGGCATGTATTTCTAATTTCTTTGTTCCTGTTCCTGGCTAGTCAATGAAATAACGCTTCTGGTTCTAAGCGCATATCCAAGCTCAGTCGTAAGCGAAACTGGTGTAACTCACTTTAGAAACAGCTGATTTCAGAAAGGAGTCTAGGGTTATGGGCTGGTGAGTTATCCTTCCGAGCAGTCCTCTGTGAAGAGGCATATGGAAAAAAGTATCAATAAACTGATCTGAAAGATAGTTGAAAATTTTTAGTTTGGGGTAAATTTTCTATTGAGGGTTTTTCTTCCCATACCTGCAGGTAAGCTGAGTTTGTTCAAAATCTATTTACAGGTACAACGTATGTCGTTAAACTTTCCGACCATTATCCGCACAGCTCATTCTCGATAGTAATCAGGTGAAATGCAGTATCCTTGAGTCACTGTATCCACTATATCCCTGGTTTGCTATCATGAATAGTTTGCGATCACTGTTACAGTGTTTTGATATTGACGCCCTGTTACCATTAGGACCAACGCCGACAGAATGAAGGATTTCCGATCAAGAGACAGCGTATGATTGATGCTCTTCTAAAATTATATTTTAAGGAAGTGAATTTCCAGGGGGTTTACAAGACATTTGAAATCTCGTTCTAGATAGGGAATGTCTGGAACTACTGATTCAAGTCGAACAACTATACACTAATGACCAGCCTTGGGAAAAACAGAGGGAAGTGTATCATACGGACCAAATTTGGAATCACTTTTGAATAACACTTCCTAAAGCTTGACCTTTTTCCGTACATCTCATCCAGGTTAACGGGGTTCACGTAATATACTGGTTAAAGTGGTTCTTCTGCTAAATGAATGTGTCTGAGTTTCATTCACCGTTGAAGTCCCTACGTGTACAACCCGACGCATTCTCAGCATATTTTTGAATACTGTTGCACAGACACAAATCCCTGATGGTGTAACACCATTCGGCTTTTTTTCTTAAATCCAAACTGCATAGGAGTATTATAATTGTTTACCTCTACGTGTAATTCAACAACACTGTAGAATGTTAACATGTTCGTCAGAACACTCTGTAAACGAAGCTAAATCGATAGTGTACTCACATCAGGATAGTCTTTAACATTTTACCACACTGGAGCAAGTACTGATGGAAAGGAGCTAACGAATGATACATTGCTGTACGATCTAAATATGTCATGCAGCAGGAACATGTTAGCGGTTGAACACTTAGCCGTAATTCACAAGAAACCAAAGAGAAGTAACCGACCAATAGCATTAGAGCCACAAACTTGCAGCAGATATTGTACATGTGACAGGGAATATCGTGTGAAAATGCCCGTGAAGCTTGTGAACAGAAGAGCGAATTGTCAGCCGTGATACTAACAGAGTCGAGTTCCTTTTTCCAACGACCCTTTCAAAGAGAACCAATGCAACACTGAATCAAAATTATCCGCTAAGTGATGGTGTAGGGCCGATTCCTCCGTGATCAAAAAGTTTGTCAACCGGTGAATATGGTGATAGGAATCTCAAGTACGACTTAAAAACCGGTGTTGGAATGCTGTTTCTAGTGTACCTGGAAACCGTGGCCTTGTCAAGATATGCTGCCTAGTATTTAATTCATTACCGACTGCAATGTTGACAGTCGTAGTTCCGAGTCCATCTCAACCTATGAACTATAGCGGACGTCATAGGGATTGTAGTTCGTTCATCAACGTCTTTCGTTTCAATTTAGAGTGGAGTATGCATTCATCGTTGTTATGGGAGATACAGAACCACTCATTCCTGGTCACTATCCTGTTTGTTAGATTATTACTGCGATCTATGTTGCAACTTGTCACCTTTTAAAACTGTTTGGCGGACTCACGCTATTAAGGCAAAGCGACAAGATAAGAATGGTGGCCACATGTTCCTTGAAAGCGGAGAAATGTCTAATGACTCTCTGGTTTGATGTTCTCTTTGCTCAAAAGCTACACGAAGCTGATGCAAACAACCCAAGCGCAGTAGTTCTCACTTTGCTGCTGGTCATTGCAGAACCAGAAACTCTGATGACGTTGTCGCACAATATTCGATTTTGTTCAACCTCTCTCTTGCAAACAAATGTTCGCAGAAGTGCTGATGCCTGATTTCAAGACTATTACAATAATTAACATACGAACTTGTTCCTTCTTATACCAGTTTTGACTGCACATATCACCAGGTTTATAACGACAGGATGAAAGGGTAGCATGATTAGCATATGTCAGCGGAGCTGCAAATCTTCGTCAACACCAGTGTGTAATTTAGCCTAATGATAAGTGCTTTTCTGGCAAAGGGTCTGAAATTTCTCAAAGGTTGTAGTCGAACAGGCTGGAGGTCGACCAAGTAGTCCAATGGTAATATTTGGTCGGTGTGGGGACGCACTAGAGACTGGAAAATAGGTGATCAATCGTGGATTGTTTGAAATACTGATTTCACTTCGACCTTAAGCTCACCATTCGAGTTCATTTACATTTTGGGTCTCCTGCGGCCAACTACCGAGCATTAACTCTGGCGACTGAGAATAGTATACACAATCTCAGAATGCATTGTTAATTGTCCGATGTTAGCTTAAATGTCAATGCCAAAGCTCATATCGTTAAATCCGCATTTGGAGTACGGGTGATAATGAGCGCCATGGACTCAAAGTGTGGTTTTACAACTGAATTGTATAGGATATGAGGAAAAGATATTGAGACAGAAGGAAATCTCAGCAATGGTATGGTCATTTAGAAGATCGCGAAGGAATGTTTACAGTCCTCAGCTCCCTTTTGATACCGAAAAGCAGGCCTTATAATATCCTACCGTTCAGCGTTAATCAGTTTCCAAATCAGCTATCACAGTCCTTCATGACTGATATGTTATGCAAGCGGTTCACCACCATGGTACTGCTCACTGATCAGACAGACAATCCTACGGAAGCACTTTCCTTTACAGTATCTCATTTTTGCTGTAATCGAGACCCTCCGTTTCATTCTTCTGTGTCTTGAGTTCCAAAATAAGTTACGCAAATATCCTCTGCAGTGTCAGACTGGTATGATTATAGCGTATGTAGAAAAGTGTGTTAACCAGAGTATTTTGACCAGAGTCTACAGCCTCAACCGGATATTATGGACAGGGTTGGTTGGTTGTACGAAGTCAAATTCCCACGTGAAACTTGGGCCCGTAGCCTGAGTAGTAGGTCTTACTACAGAAATGCATGTACGTTGTGGTGCATCACTCCTTAAAAAACAAGACCATTTGGTACTCACTGATTCCAGTCAACCTGGCCAACAGTGTTCCTGACCAGCCCGACAGTAACGCAGTTCAATGAAATAGTTATGATGATGTACTTCCGCTGAGTAAATATTTGTCTGATTTTAAACATTTACGACTGAATGCAAATCTGCGTGCACAATATTAACGTCAGTATAGAGTACGCAGACAACTGTGTTCTATTGAGACGCCAGAACCCTTGGTTCGAAACATGATGAGTGTCATCAGTTCTGTTAATCCAAGGACGCTACCTGCCATGAACGTCTGCGTGGTTAGAATCCTGTTGCGTTGACCGTCACTGTTAATGGTTGATTAATTAAGTTAATCAATGACTATGAGACTTTTGTGATTTATAAGGCAGCCTTGTGAGCGGAAATCTTGAAAAGACAATTTCAGCATTTGGAATAGGCACATGTATAACCAAGAATATCACACTCATTTAATGCGCTAAAAATCTGATATTCCACTACATTGTTGTATAACAGTGTTCAGTGACTCGGTTTCGGTGAAGAAAAGTTTATTGCAATCTATCACTGCTCAGTTACAGCTACGGGGCAAACCTGATCCAATGTGGGATTTGTTAGCTGTGATCGAACTAACTGCTGACATATGCAAACTATCTTGAGTTATTCAGCCTCTACACAGGTGAACTCGTGAGCCGGGATGCTGTTTCAAAATACCGCTGGTATATACAATGATATTGAAATCTTACACCTTTATACGATTTTATATATATTTGTGAAAAAACGGAACATATACGATTAAACACTATTTGAATGAGCTGAAACTATAATCGTTTAACTTTGATCAGTCAGAATGGGAATCATATGGTACAAAATTAAAATGGTATTTCCGGAATAACCGTAAACTATACAACCACATTTTCAATCCATATTTACCAGTGAAGATTTGACGCACGCTGATCACTGGGAAGTAATGCGAGGTTTTGGCTATCACAACTTGAACGCCACTCAAAAACTGACCGTAAGTGACACATTTTCCTTGGATTTTTAGTTGGCCTTATATGATGAACACTGTGGCCGAATTTCGCTCTCGTTTGAGCTAGACAATGTAACCATAAGCCCAGTATGCAAAATAAACACAACTTACCTAGAAATATTCGTCCTAACAATGAACTGTTGTCTTTTCTGTGTTCATGTTCAACGTGGCTGATTGCTAAAATGGAGATATTCTTGCGTTTTCTTTGGCCGCCAGTCGTGAAGTATGCATGTCAAAGAACGGAATTTCGGAATAAATTGTATTGAATTCCCTGATGGTTTTATTGAATCGGTTCTTTTTTTACTTATTTTCTTATGTCGGATGGATGATATTTATTTTAACTAAACTGTTGCCAAAATAACTTTTGATTTTCGTAAATTCAACTTGGAGAGAACTCCTAGTCGTGCATTACTCATTAATTTGCGTTACTAACAGTTTCCACATGATATCTACCAGTATCACCACAGATGACTGTGGGTAGAAGTCTTTATCCAATGGTCTAGTAATCAACAATGTCCTTCCGTGAATGCGTGTTCTGAGCTCTAGTCCTGGACGTGGTAAATTTGAGCGACAGCGTGAAGATGCAAAAAGAATAACATTCAAATCCTGAGCTTCTTTCTAAAAGGTGACTGAGGTTCTCTGTAAATTCAACAACTGTCCAATTAATATAAATATCGGCAGATTCATAGTTCCAGTTCAATAATTCGCTTCACCGTATTGACAGTGAGTCTGCTTGGGACAGTTGCGCAAATGTGATTTCATGTAAAATCTACGCGTGTATATTTGACAATCGCTTAAAATAACGTACGCGAGAATAGTAGTAACTCATCGCTGGACGGTACAGATATTACACTTCATTCGCCTAGCACAAAAAAACCGAATCAGAATTAATAAACATTCCTTCAACATCGCCGTAACACGTTGATTATCGCGATAACATTCATATCAGTATCCGAGATGCATTTACAGTGCTGCTGCTGAAATGTAGATATCGCAGGCGGTGTCTTGAATTTAAAATGACTACGACATATCACTTCGCTGCATTCATCACAGCCTCTAGACTTCGCCACATAACGCTGTGATCAAGAAGATCTCAACTACAGTTCGTGTGTTGTTCAGTCAACTAGATTCACGCCAGTTATACTAATTACATAAGATTAGTTATCGTACAACAAAAATCAATGACAGCCTGTCGTATTCCCTCGGTAACACGGTGCCAAGTGTCGACGATACAGTCCGGTGAGTGTCAGTGATGAGAAATATGCAACTGTCAAATTCGGACGCGTCGTCACACCGAATATGCATCAATAATTGCGCCGCTTAATAAGCGTTGTAGTGTCGAACCAGAATGGTTCATGGCAACATCTTTCACCACACACTCAGTTGGATCAAGGGGACGGCGGGTTCCAACGATTTGCAATCCATGTCGAATCCCGGAGTGCTCAGCACGTTGTTTAGAGCACACGTTACTGCTACTGGAGAACGAGGAACAATTGTGAAGAGCAAGGTTCACATTGAATCATCTACAGCATACGAGCAGTGTACATTGATCTCCGGAATGCAAGTCGACCGCCTCCATAGAGATCTGTGTTTATTTGCAGTCAATCACGCACGTTATTCGGGTGTGTGAGATGTGTGGTTCGGAGATTGGCTCACCATTGCTAGCTGTGAACAGCGCACAGTGCAATCACAATGAGAACCAGTTACTTTCACAGCATGAGTAACCCCACTGGTTCCCTTTCAAATACTGCGTCCTCAATTAGCAACATTCTGCTCACAACGTCAGTCCTCAAATCCAGTATGCAAGATGTTTGTCCGGATTTTCAGTTCTCTTCCAGTTGCAGAGCAGTCCATCTCTGGAACCTGTAATTTGCCGGTCATTTCGTTGAATCGACAAAACCGTCACACAACGCAGCGTTTCGGACCTGAGGTGAGAGTTGGGTTTTATTGAAACCCGGGCAGTTCCACTTGGTGTTGTGATGTGAGGCTCGTTCTACAAATCTGAGTGGATGTGGTTCAGGGGCAGCACAGCTTGACTCAGTTACATGGTTGTATTGCAATCCCATAGATGTGGCCAGCGTCGGACAATATTGCTTTGTGTTTCGGCCACACGGAACGCTACGAGGGGCCGATCTGTCTAACACCCTTATGACTTTCTCGGTATGTGAGACTGGAACACCCGAGTGAAACTCACCTGCGTGAATCTTTCGTTTATTTTGTCGAATGGACTGTACAGTGATATCTGAGTCGATGGTCATTGCGTACTTCGGTGTGCATCTTTTGTACACTTCTTGGTCACTTTCGCACAAGGACATTGCCGAATATAAAAACAGTCTTCATTCCATGCCGTGTTTTGTGTGCAATATTTTCAATGGCCCATTTGGAAATCCACTGCTCTAATTCCAGAGTGACATACGAAGTTGGAGCGACGGATTCCACAGTCTCTTGAGGTTGATAAATGTGATTGCTCAGAACTGCGGATGTTAGTGATGTTGCGGTTAATCCATGCGAACAGGTCAGCACTTCTGCCGATCTGACGCAACTTCTATTCTCCCTGATTGCTGCAACGTGATTTCTAGTTCGATTGCCGAAAATCCGTGTGGACCACATAATTTCGTGCGTCTCACCTCCGACTGATACGGCTAAGCTGCTTCCCCTTGGTGTCTAATGATTCGTGTATAAAACTGGCATTCACACGAAGAGGATTGAGATGAAACATTCACCTTTTAAATTGGGTTGGTTTGAATGCACGTTCGTAGAGTATTATGCTAATGTTGACTGTTTTTGTTTCCAGAATACACTGTTCTATCACCGCTGTGACTGTTCGTGAATAACCGCCGAATGCGCTGAATGTGTGGTAATGAGAGTGGAGGCGTGTATTCTTCCATGGACGCCATGAACGCCGAGGTGAGGTGAGGTAAAGAGCCCATCGATCCACCTCATGCAAACAGTTTGCGATTTGATTGCAGTGGCTATTGAATTAGGAAGTCGATTGGATGCAGTGGCGAGTGAACTGTTGAAATTTGGTTTGTAGTGCTGGAAATTGAAACTTATATTCCCAGTTGAATAGACGTGGTTCGGTTTCGACTGAAAAGGTGAAGCTGGTGTGCGTGCTGGCGAATAACGACGGAGATTGCTTTGATATCGGAGTGGGTCAATTCAACCGCACCTATTCGTGTGTCTCACGCTGAACACGTTGAATTCAATGCACTAACGTCCGCATGTGAATTGAGGGGCATCATCGTGAACAGGCGACGTTATCTGACCGTGATTCTGTTCTGACTTATTTCTGTGAGCGGAATTTAGTACAATAATCCACAGTGGGCACAGTGAGTCCAGCACGTTTCTAAATTGGTAACTGCATTGTTGATGGTGATAGTGGGCCATTACTCGTGTTGTGCGGCTCAACTTGATCATGATTATGTGCAGTCTATTCAACTAATCCCATTCCCCATGGTGTTCACCCTCTCTGTGTGAGGTAATGCTTGCCGGATCACGCAATCCTGAGATGTATGAATAACGGTTCGATTGTGGATGTCCTGGCTGACTGGAAGTACGAGGCTGAACTGGTGGTGATTGTACCGAGTCGACAGATCTTTTGTGTTCATCTCTGACATGGTTGGCTATGTGGGTGTTCGTGGAAGCTGCATGTCACATACAAGCACCCACGTGCATTACTCCGGATACATTGGAAATTTGTGTTGAATGAGCTGACCGGATTTCCCGCTGGCAATTTAGATTGCTAAATTGTGGGAGTGAGTTGGTGTGCCGACAATGTCAGATGACAGGCCAATATCCAGATAACAAACCCTCTTGAGTGACTATCGTTAAGATATCCTCGTTGTTCGTTAGCTTACCTGGCATTTATCCAGCAGAGATTTGAGTAGCCTTCCGATCAATCATTCTTCTTGACATGTTGTTGTCGCCGCCGATGGGAGTACTGGAAAGCAGGAAACTTTTGTGATATCTTTTCCGATAAATACTGTGTTGTATTCCAATTATTAGCTTGCCAGATAAATGGATATTTTATCTGATGAGTGAAACCTGTTCAATTACTTTGCGCAAAAACCGCTGTGTACATTTCTTGAAGTTTATCACTTCGAGTACTCCTATACACATTGATGTGTAAGTAACGAATAGTTTCATTGTAAGTTATCATCCATAATCCCTATGGTAGCATGCTAGGCAACATTAGACTGACCGAAACCAATGGAGCAATCGGTTCAACCGTTGTCAATACTCTTTTTTTATCCAAATCATGTTGCTGTTGATAGAAATATCCGAAAAGAATAGATGTGCAATGGCAAAATCCTTCCGTCTGATTCCTTAACAAAAGCACTTCTGCGTTTATATTTTTAAATGTATTCGAGAATAATTTTAATGGAAAATGTCCAGTGAAGAAAATCAATTCACGGTGATTTAGTGTACGTGCCCGAGAAGCCAATTATTTGGGCTACCTACAGAGATATCCTTCGTAATCTGGGAGGTTTACCGGTCCACCACTGACTAGCACACTTCCAAGAAGCCATACACTTTCAGGACTTATGAACAACATAGCCCTCAAAGCTCATCATATATTTTGCCTAGTAACTTCGACTGTAGTGAAGTTATTGCCCTGAATCAACCAGGCCGAATTAGAGGCTGTCGAATAGGACTCTTCGGACTCAAAAATTATTTGGCCTCACTCTGCGACGTAACTGCGTTCACAGTGTGAACTGTTGCAGAGAATTCGTTGCATTTATGCATAACATGAATTCATCAAGCTTTATTCCCTTCGCTGAACATTTGTTTTGTTTCTAACACAAATTATCACGAACTGTCGTCGTCAGGTCAAAAAGTATGTTAGTGTTTGAGTCAGCACCTCGCATTTTCATTGATCGTCGTTTAGCACACCGACAATTAATTTGTACAGCGATTGGTCGCACTTAAGGAATATGCCCCAGTGTTTGGTTTACTGCAAAGCACGTTGAAATAATTTTGTTTGGTTGTTTTCCATGTCGTGTACCATTTCAGTTGTGTTTGCAAAGGTGTTTGTGAAAGCAGAACAGATCAAAAAATGTATCCCTGATTGAATCAAGACGGTATGAGACGGTTAAGATAATCGATTTCTGATCATCCATGTGAACAATACCCATTGGTTTCCTGTGAAATCTACTCGTTGCGCAAACTACAATAATTTCAATATTTCATCATCATCATCAACATCATCATCATCATAAAGAAAGTGAGGGTGGAAATGCCTCAGTCTTGAAGCAGCACTTTGCAATTTGAAGGTGCGAAGCGCATTCCATACAAACCAGCCCGGTCNAGACAATGTCGTCCGCATACTCCAGGTCGGTCAATCTAGCGCCAGGAAGAAGCTCAACACCAAGCCCACTGGATTCACGAAGCGCACCCTCCAGAATGTCGTCCATGACAAAATTGAACAGGAAGTGGGAAATCGGACACCCCTGACGAACACCACTAGATGTGCTGAACGCTCAAGACGACTGTCTGTAAACTCTCACTCTGGTTGATTAAACCAATATAACGTTTTGACTACGTATACGCGAACCGGATTTATTGAGTTTCAGTCTGGTCCGACGGAATACTGACTTACAGTCAGCAAGGGATGTTTAGATGATGCAAGATGCATTTGTTATGGGCAGATGGAGCATAGGAAGCTGCTTGGTTTGAGAATACTTTTGGGAGGTTTGATTGTTTTGAGTCAAACAGTGCAGTTGTTTCGAAAGCCAGCCGGAGTGGTTAGATTTCCCGCATTATTGGACAACCATCAATTAAAACTTAACAACCATTTGTCAAAGCTGCGTTCGCTGCGGACTATTTGCATATTCGCCAGATTGCTTAGCCTACAAGCTGTGAATGTCCACCATTAGATCGAATTGTAATAAACCGTCATCTGTCCTGTGTCCCACTGGCATTACTCTGAACGGTCACTTCCGAGTTCCGGCGAGTGTTGCCGACCAACAGACTTGGTTGCCAGTTTTCCTGCCCATAAAGACATAGTAGTGTGAGTGTGTGAAACATTAAGATATCTCTCTTGCCTCTGATTCAAAGGGGTTTAGACATGCGCGTTCTTCAACTATTGACCTAAGATCAGTGACCTGATAATCAAAGTATTTGAGACCTTTGGCAAATCGCTTCGAACTAGTTGTGAATGTTATTAAAGCTCGCAGATTTCCGCATTACCCACGATGTTGATTTGGTGATTCTGCTCATCTAATTGTAAACAGTTGGAAACTGCTACTGTCGTACACAACCTATCCCTGTGCATCTGAATCGATGCAGCAATAATGCGTATGCCAAAATATGTTAAGTAGACATTGATTATTTATCAAAGTGAGTTCTTTGGTACACTTGTAATATTGCTACGTTCAAATTTAACACGTTTTTTTATGGCATTCACTTTCTGTGCGCTATTCTTGCCCATCTCATGGGAACACGCGAACGTAGAAAGCAATAACTGGCCTCAGTACTGCTCGGATATTTTACGTCATACTGCCACCGTGATTGTTGACGAAGTTTTTCTAACTTCCTGATGATCCACGTTACGATTTATGGCTCGACACAAGTTCTAGTGACCATGGCAAGCAAGAAACAGTTACAGAGTTTTCTCATTTAGAGACGTTTGAAATCTGCCATGCCCAAAATGAATGATGAATATAACCGAAAAAGTGGCTGTAACTGTGACCCAATGGTCCTCAGAACAATCAATCCAAGAAGCCAATCTTATTAGTTCCAAGTGAAATGTTATTATTAAATCGAGTGGTGTAATTTTCGTGTGGGTATCATCACTAATTGTCTGAAACCAAGATGACGGGCACACCTCCCAGGGTGGTCGCAGCATGAATAAATTGATTCACTCATTCAGCGATTGCAAATACTATCACGTGAACTGGCAATCACTTGCCGCTGAATTAGAGATGGCCAGAAAGTAGATAGTTCCTTATTGCCTCAAAATTAGATAGAGCTACTCCATAAAACTGTCGTGGGTGACTTACCAAGTAGACGGTAAAAATCCTCACAGACCACCCGGTTCAGACATGTTAACGCCCATCATCTTGAAAAGCTACCATTCGCCCATTCATCAGAATCGCATGTAGTAATCGTATCTTGTCAACTGGTCGTCTATCGAAAGCCTGGGAACAGTTAACATTCACACGTATCTTCAAAAGTGGAGGCAGTTTTTTCCAGCAAACTATCCATTAAAGCACTGCTTATTCCGGTCTATGATGTGACGGATAATTTGTTGCATGATGCTCCGCTGTCCATGGTTAGGTACTAAAACTTGTTACCACAGAGCATCACGGTTTCCGCAAGGTATACTCATGCATCTCAAATATACTCATTGCTCGTGACTTCTGGATTATAGCTCCAGTAAAAGTACTGGTCACGAGTGTGATTCACCTTGAATTTCCCAAAATCTTTAACAAGGTTGATCACTTCAACTTGCCACAGAAGCTGAAAGGTTGACGCCTCGATTTGCGCTTACTCAGCTGTCTAGAGAATTGCATTACTGAATGTGGATTCAACGAAAAAGCGAATGGACAGCTCTCAGAGTCGTTTCTCACTAACAACGACATTCTGCAAGAAGCTATCTTAAAACCCTGTGGTTCGTAATTTTCACTTTTGCACTACTCAGTATAAACAAATCGTCGATCTTGTCCGACGGTGAAGACACAAAGCTCTGGCGAGGACTAGAGTACCCAGATGATATACTGAACACACAGAACGATTTGGATTATCCAAACAAGTGGTCCATAAAAATAATTCGATGCCCACGAATAACAAATGTAAAATCGCGCATATTTACTGTTAAAATTGTGTTCAACACTACCCTGGCGACACAAAGCTGCTCGTCTCAGTGTGAGAACGACATCTGGAGACCATGAGGTCTACCAGATGTGCTGCCGTGATTCAAACGGCAAAAATAACCAAGAATCTATTAGGGAGAACTTTTAGAAAGTCCCACGCTTCAGAGTCCTTCAAAATTCAGGAATACATACTCTGCCACATCTAGAAACAAGCATACAGGGTTCTCGCCCACATACTACAAATAATTTGATACTTATCGAATGTGTTTGGAGACCTGTCAGCAGAAAACATATTGGGAAAAGAATATCTTCGAAACCAAAAGACTGTCATAAGCAGATCGATTCTCTGATTGTGATTAAAGCCTCGCAAGAAAGAAAGGTAAAAGTATGCTATTTCAGCTGATGGTTCTTCCTAAATAAATGTAACAATTATGTATACCAGTGGAGGGATGAAAAGTTCATTTCGTGCATACGGTGGTCATCGATAATTCCAAAAAAATTTCAAATGTAAAACTCCATGTAGATTCTTTTTAGAAACCCAAAACGTGTGGTTAACCGTGTTTGAATGTATAGTGGTTATGACGGCATAAAACAATACATAGTATTAACAATAATGACCTATTATATAATGCACCTATGAATCAGTTAATTTTACTTTTCGAGAAATAGCCCTAATGTAAAAACATTTCGCTACTCTTTATAAATGTATCCATAGCTTGTTCGTGACCCAGTATTTCTGTCACATCTTTAATGGGTCGCATCATATGGAAATGCTGTCAAGAAAGTTTAACCGAGTTGATCCCGTCACAAAATGCTTCATACTACTGAGA
>QNGE01004855.1:0-53477 GCA_008508345.1 Paragonimus westermani | reverse complement strand
AATGAGCTTTTTATCTGAGTGCGATTATCGAACGGCCGAACACACAAGTGGCACGAGAGTGGACACGTGCTTCAAGTCAACTCGCTTAGCCCCATTGTCTCAGCAGTTTGACAAGCGCGGTCAGCCGGAAACAGCTGTTTGCTAAATGATAAAACTGACAGAATTTGAACAGCAACGAGGGGTTGGAAAGTGGAATGCCTGGGTGTGGGAAATTGGGCTGGTGCTACACATCACGAGAATGTTTCCAGTAGATGCTAGATTCCTAAAAAAGGTGCCTTCATGAACGAGACAGATTCAAAAACTAGTAGAAGACCAACTGAAAAATGACATTCTTTTCACTAACACTGTGATGCGTCATGTTTTGTTGCATCATTTGTGGAATACGATGTGACGTGGCATACACCTCCAAACAGAGCGCTAAGAAGCCATACCATACGTCACCTTCATGGTCTCGTTAGTAAGCCGTGGTTGTTTATTACCAACATGATCTGTTGTCAGTTGTTTCTGAGAAACTCTGAGGAATGTCTCGAAATATATAAAGTGAGTATCTCACATGATTTTGCTTAGTGAGAGCAAATTATCAATAATGAATCATATTTCTGTTTCTTTTCAGCTGTGTATTCAGAGGTGTTCAAACTTACTGAGTATACGAAGTTATCAATAGGCTGAAAAGAGTATACAGTCCTGCTGACAGTTCAGCACCATCGTTAAGGAAAATGGAGAGGTGAAAGCTTCAGTGCACAACCCGCCTAGTAGCAAGGGACGGTCAGAAAGTTGTCCTCAGTTTTACCTATATAACGGCATTCTCAGTGGTCATGTTAACAGCACGCATGGTGCAGTATTCCTACTTCGTTAACTACGATTCAGAATTGTGGCTGGTTGGAACTCCCCTACGGTATCTTGATAGCCACTGTGTTTGAGGTATCTCAGAGAAAAAGGCTTTGGCGACCGCTGAAACCACTCACTTAGTCCATCGTGATCTAATTATCGTCAACCGAATGATTCGTTCTGCTATACCTGTACAAATAATGAATATGAGAAAAAACGGATAGCAAGTTAGCTCGTTTTCTGTGTTCCATCATCACGCAAAATACGGCAAGTACGCATGTGTTCGATAGGGGTGGTAGATAACATAACTGTAGCAAAAGATGTCAATCATTAGTGTCTGTCTGGTCTAAGTTGAACAACTCACGCGATCAGTGTTGTGTAACTTAGTCTATTGACTCGAATCACACAGATGCTACTGAGTGATATTTCTTGCCCCACTAGTATGCTACCCACGCCCCTATCGAACCCGTATAAATGTGTTATATTGGGCTTAGTGATGAAACACCAAAAACGGGGTAGCTTGCTGCGCGTTTCTTCTCACGAGTGAATCAGGCATATCTAAAGTAGTGAAATATAATGGACAGTTTGGTGTTGCGCTGTCCTGTTGAAACCACGGGTATTCATGTGTTCCCCTGTGTCCTTTCACTGGCAAAACATTCATTTACAACCTTTGCGATAAGAACGCCTTAGTCTGTAAAGTGCTATGCACAGTTACGTGTTTCGTGGGGCGCTTATGTTGAAAAAAGGCCAGATGTCCCGTTTTCTCTCAGCCTCTACTCGATCTATAATTTTAATTATATGTTGACGTCCACTGGAACCAACCGTTGAATTGGTGGATGTGCGTACATACGATTTCTTTGAGAGCCCAATAAGTTAGAATATTGTTTTCTCAGTAATTAGCGTTGGATATATGTCACATTCATGCTAGCCAGCATCTGACAATGGAAGTGCTTCTGATCGTGTTTTTGTAGAAGTATCTTGTTCAGGTAGGATTTCCATGTGTTACAATCCGGAGCAAGCCAACGAATGGTCTGTTGTGAACAGTTTTTACCCTTTGATGTAACTCGGTAGCACAGAAGTCACCTGTTTCTTGGAGCGATGGACCACGCCCGTGCGGGAGTGGATAACGTCTGCTGTAGCAAATGTTTCCATCATTCTTAGGACGGATTTACACAGGACGAAGCAGTTTTATCCAACATAACCACAAGCAGACATGCGCAACGAACTTCTCACGGTAGGGTTCATAGTTCTAACTTGTTCATAGTAAGATGAAGGGTACATTTACAAACACCTTCGGAAGTATATACATTTACCGTCTGTGCACCCCTAGAGAGGTAAGATTGTGAGGGAAATCAATTCCTGAGGTGAGTATATCACATCCTTCACTCAGCGCAGTTCATTCGAAAAATATCTTTCGAATATTGTTTTGGATTGCAATTACCTAATCGAAACACCTTAGCCTAGTATGGTGGCTTGTGTGCACCCGAAGTAAGGGGCCTTTTCATCCTGAATATTTCTTTCTTGAGATCGACCTGATTAGCAGAGAACGAGCAGCTCACTCTAAACGGAATTCCGAATTATCCGTCCAAGTCACTGTGAACTTCACAACACACTGTCTTCAATGTGATTAAAAACGATATTGGCATATAGTTGGTAGATACCTTCGGAAGAATATTAGTGGAACAGTGGAGTGAATGATGTGCATTTCGTAGATGATTTATAGTGTGGTTTTACTGACTTGATGAATACAGAGCACTAGTCAACACTTTTCGTACTCACTCAAACGCTTCTGGGGTCCATCGTTGCCATCACAGCGATTTCGGCTAGCCTTTCCTCAATCGTAAAGTTCTGTTAGCACAGTAGCCTGCAGTTTATTACTCATGAATCAAGTCTAAGCCACTTAAGGCCACAGTGGACTTACATTGGTTTGCCATCTACTCCGAACACTGTTTTCTCGGGGTTTAAGATCGCGATCGATGGATTACTTTTGGCTTCTGTCTTGTCTTTAAGTGTACTGGTGACCTTCGGATTGTCCCACAGATGACTACTGACCGAACACTGAGGTGTTTAATTTATCCGCCGTTTTGGATGTCACCAACGACTGAAGCCTATGCCAATCTAATTAGATCGTCTACAGGTTTACAGAAAACCAACCGGTTGGGAGTGACCGTGTACGAACTTTGTTTCCCGGGCGTATCTAAGCGTTCATTTTTCATCGAGCACATCCGAATAACCACCGGGCTCGTAGTGTTCAGAGTGCTGGATTTTTCTGTTGGAAGACAAGATGGCTAATCTTATCTCCAGTCAGTGGTCTCAAGTTTCTTCTCAGGAACAAACTTGAATCGATCAGCGGATTAATGCACACGAGGTAGATTTAGATTTCGCTGTATGACACACACTTCAAAATTCGTCCATCGCAGTTGGCGTCTCGAAGGAGTACAAGTCTAAAACTGGAGGTGTTTAAGCCTCCTTCTTTTAGCGAGTAGCTATCAAGCTGACTTTTGGTACCATGGACTAGTCCACTATGCTTAAAATTTGTCCAAGCGGACTGAAAGTATGGTTGATTATTACAACCATTACGGTCATCTTGGAAATGCTTGCATCCATCTAATAGCTCAACTGGGGTACTCCTACCCAGACTAAGACAGACAGTCACCTTATAACTATACGATCTGTTCGAATTGTGGTTTGGAACAAATGTTGTTCAATAAGCTGACGGTTTCCTAAATTGGTATCGACTCAGAATGCGGTCACTGTTTACATTGTTTGTGAAGAGAAGGTTCCAAAATTTCTAACGTGCACGACCCAGAAAGTCCCGATTTCTTCTCTAATGAATCCACATCATACTATTTGACCAACAACACATTCAATCAACAAGCACTTAATGAATAGTTTCTTCTCGAACTTGTCACTTTCAACCTAACCAGCCTGCAGGATTGACTATTTTGCTTTTGTTGGACAGTTTCCTCTCTAATTCTCTTTTAATTCCGTAACAGTAGAATTGAGAGGGTGCGTAATCGGACCATTAGGGAGCGTGGAAAAAGCTGTCAGTTATAAACCCACTGGAGAAATAAACGTTGGCCATCACTTGTCCTTAAGTGCGTTTTGAAGATGGAAGAAGAAGGAATATGTTCTTGCCTATGAAGGCCAGATACACCAAGCGGGCTGCACTGTCTGACCTAAGTTTATGTTCACTCTGGCAGTAGTTTACTTGCAAGAAACAGGAATTTCAATTGTACCTTTTCTGTCCGAGATTTTAGGTCCAAAGTCTGCAAGAAGCACTATGATCATTTCGATTTCCGGGACCTGTATTGGAAACCGAAAATGTACAGTCGAATTTCAGCGGCTGTAACAACTGAAGAGAAACTATCCTGCTGATCGCCACCTTCTTCCAGTCAGTGTTAGTCTGAGGAAGTTTTCCCTTGGGCCCTCTGTGACAGCTAAATTTCAAACATTAACTTCAAAACCCACCGGATTACAGTCGCCTAGTGAGAAGCCTAGTTGCTGGTCGTGTTCTTACTACTTTCTGTCAGCAGACGACAGTTGACTTGCGGTCAGAGTCGTACGAAGGAATCCCTCGAGTTTCAGACATGCTGTAGATCGGAATTTGGCACAATTTGTGAATGGTGTCAATTGTTTACCCCATCTTCATTTGGATAGAATCTGTTTAGGATTGTTCCACAAAGAACAACTTCAACAACTAAGTAGGACTTTCGGGTTCACTAGGTTCTCACAAAATGTGCGGCGTGAAATTTGTTGAATTCAGTTTCAAACCCAAAATGTTGGTATTGCTACAAAAGTCCATTTGTGAAAATAAATATACACGACCTCAACATGATACAGAATGTTTTCAGTAGGGTGCAAAAACAGTGGCTGGTTAAAAGGTTTTGGAGTGCAATACGCTATATTTTGTTAAACATGCTAAAATGAACTTCGCTAGTGAAATGAATTCCAGCAGGGCTCTGACTTCTTTGTTTTAATTTACTTTCTCGCCAAATGAAGAACATCAGTTAACTTTGCTGTTTGAAAAATTAATCAGTGGTATTCTCTTGTTCGCACACCATGTTAAGGGAGAGCATTTTCCTATCTTCTCCAGTGGTAAAGTAGCAATTGAGAATAGAAGTCATTACTGGTAGTGTTGTGAATGCAGAAGGCGGACGACACAAAGGTTGTTTTGTTGGAGAAACCAATACACTACTTAAGTCTCTCAACTCATTTGCACAACGCACTCTTCTGAGGACGCTCCAGTCGCTTTGGACACCATGTCTCAGTTCCGTCATGTGGCGACAACCATTAAATGTCATTCTACCTTCCAACGGTCCTTCCCATATGTCTACCGTATTTATCCCGCGATCATTTCGATCCATACGGCTACTGAATAGTGGTGTGAGTAGCATGGTGCGACCGTCTGTCCTCACTACAGTAGTAGTATGATCACTGCGGGTTGGTCACTAGTGGTTTGAAGAGTTCATTGGATTCGCTAAACCAAGAAGTAGAGTTCAGTCCGCTATAGATATTTGATATGCCCTAGCATGTGTGGACTAGGTGTGCGCTTTTAAAGTGACTTATTTCACGCGATTGTTCGGGAAGTGCGAACGATCGTTCAACCAAACATAAAACAGTAAGGCAATATTTTCGGTAATAAATCGAAGACAAACTGAACTCAGTGATTAGTTAACCGAAATTACCTAGTGTGTTTAATTTTCGTTTATCGCAGGTTCTAGTCGTTAAGTTTTATTAAGTCTGGCCACAGCTGTATGCCTTCAGGGCATCCTCATGAGGATATATATATATAACTTCCATGCCTTTATTTGAAGAAAATTCTCAGTTTTTAAAATAACACCGTACTACAAGTCCTACATAGTGGAGTGCAAATTGTCACGGTTGTTCAGCATAGTGTAGCGTGTATGCAAGTTTATATTTTTGCCACAAAAATCTCGTCATAAAAATGGTTGTAAATGTGTAATGAAGTGGTTCATGCATATTTGATTAAATTAATTCCGTGAGGTTATACATGAGCTGTGATAAACCAAGTAGCTGCCGAGTAATGACCTGGAGATTTCCAATTATCTGGGCATTAAGAACATCCAGTAGTTTATTGTATGAGGACGAGATAATTCCGTGGTAGCTCATATGACTATAAAAAATTACGGTGTCTCGTCTTCCTGAAAATTGTATCAGAGACAACTAACGACAATCGATTTTGGTTGAAGACAAATCCAGTCACGAGTTTAGGCAAGTGGCGGACAATCTGTGATTTCAACAAGAGTAACAGATATAACTTTACTCAAGACTAGCTATCTAAGTCCCAATACTCAAGTCGCTGTCAGTCATCAGGGAGTTTACTACATCTGATAGTGGAAACTGATCACATCCAAAAGTTGTTTGGTTAGCAGAAAATGTTCCCGTGTAAAAAGACAATCTGTCACCAAACTAGTCTGTTCTGATAATACACATGTGTAGACATGGATTCGTTTAATTTCGAGAGGAACATCATCCACATTTCATCACAGTCTTCGAATTCCGATAGAATTTCCAGCCGGCCTTCTTCGAAAAGGAGCACTAGACTGGACGTCGATTGAGTTTTCAAAATATTGAACGGTATGTAACGAAAAATGTTATTAACAATAACGGTGTTTGGAGGGACTCAAAACTTTAGTTAGGGCAGTCGACAGACAAGACACTAGAGTGGAGTTCATCCGTGAAAACTAACTAAACTAGATAATGTGTAACTTGTAACGCCAGTGATATACGTGTGTATGGAGAAGCAAGCGTTAAATGCTGTCAATGTGAACGAGGTTCCGGTTAGATGAAAATGTGTATCCGGAATCGTTAATAGAATCAGTGGTAGTTGTCCAGGAACAACCGATACACCAGCTGGATAATGTCATCTTAAATTGTATTGTACCTGTGAAATGAGCACAATAAAATTGACCACAGTTTTTGCATTTTCATGGACCTTCTTGTTAGTTTCTTTCGAAAAGAAACACCATACCCGAGTTCCACATTTTAAGAGCCCGTCCTTGATGCACAACCTTGCCAGGACCGGGACTGGGATTTCGGGTGCGCCCTCATGAAGCAACGATATTGATCACTGAGCCACTGACCTCAGATTAGGCGTGACAAAATTACTGTGTGTAAACGCGCATTCACCTGTGAGTAATACCTTTTGTATCCAGTTTTCCACACCCTAAAATTACATTATCAGCAAACGTGAAAACAACCGTTTTCATTGACTTGGGTATATTGTGAACAAAAAAGAAGGAAATTTGCTGCGAATAAGTGTTTTTGATAATCAGAAACAATGTACGACCCTTCAGGGATATCAGTAGCATTCGATCACTGTAACCGTTTCTGATGAGCCTCAGATTGACTGATTGACCGTTCTGTAAGTTCAAAACATCTAACTCCTTTTTGAAGTGAGATCAGTAATTCCAATTAGTAATGCGTCTCAGTTCCACCATATAACAAATTTTGAACTCGTTAGCTTCCCTAGTTTACCCTGTTTTCTATTTGCTGGGTAGACCATGCGTGCCACTCAGTTATTTCATTTTGCAGTTTGACAAGCATAGCAAACTGTCTCGAAATTTTACAATGGAGTGCATAAATACTGTCTATCAGTGAACGCATGAGTAATGGAACGTCAATTACACAAATCCCGCTTGCACACAAGAATTTATTTTCAACTAGCCCCCAAATTGTATTTTGTGATCCGTGCAAGGTAAAATTCCCATGCAGCAGCAATAAATGTAAATGGTTGTATACGAATATAATGAAAATCAGGCTTGGTGTTTTAAAATTAATTAGACGAATACCGAAAATCAACTAAACCCTCCAAGTTGACCAGATAACAGCTTATGCGTGAACTGAGTCTCGTACATGGCCGGTGAGGATGTTCACACCACCGTCGAATCAACCGTCATTGAGTTTTTGCACGCGTAATTTATTGTCTGACTTACTCCGATAAAACTCTGATTCATCGGTCGGCTGTTGCACTCAAAATAATCATCAGCTCTTGTGGTTTACACTCAGTATCCTGTACTCGACGAAATTTTGATTAAAGCAGTGAAATGGTAGTTGGTTGAATAAGCGGTGATTACGGCCTCAACATAAGTGTAAGTGGAAAACCTGATAAATCCTGGATCACTGTCATCTTATCGCGAATTCCGGTTAACATGTCCTCATTGTGAAACTCGGTTGCACGGTATTATGCTCGTTGCCGCATATTCTTACTCCGCCGGCTCTGTTCCTCTCAATATGGTTCACGTGCCTGATTCAAAGAGGCGGCAATTTAATGTCTGGACCAGAAGACTCAGGGCAAATCAAATTATCGCTTCGGTTTTAAAAAATAGTGACTATTCAAAAACATAATAAAACAGCTTCAAGAAAGTATCTGACAGCATTTTTTCATTAAAAATACAATCCTCACCGAAATATAAATCTCCATTTTCAGAGCAGTGAAAAAGTCCTCCTCTAATAAGTAAAGCGCTCAGGTATTTTTTCGTTGTCTAAGTGGAACTGCAACAAACGTTTGGGGAGCTGTGGCTTTGTACGTCGAGGCAGTATGGCAAATCTGATCAGACAAATCTATTGCATGAAAATTCATTGTACAAAGTAATTGAATGTACTGGTGAGATATGTATGTCTGTATAACCCGTGCTTAGGACACTTAGGAGAAGAAGCGGATGGAAATTTTTCTTGTAAGTACCTTGGATAATTAAGACTCATTTGTCCGATGTCTGGGACACCTGACGAAAAATCCAGAAAAGCAACACTTCTCAAACACCGGATGAGACATATTTTAATTTTCTTCGGGAATGAGACGAATTTGATGAAAAAGTTAACTAATTTACATTTCTAATTTCTGTACGAATGCGCGGAGCAAGATACCCCTTCCAAATGGGTAGCGTCTACTTTGTTCCAGCGAATCCCTTCTCATGAGTTAGTCACCGCTCACATTTGCTGGCAGATTTTCAACTGTTGTATACTTCAATTTTGGTTAATTTTTTAACTAACTACTAGATATGAAATGTGCTCGTGTTAGTGCTGTTCGGTACTGTTTGTCGTAACCTTGACTGGGATTTGAACTCAGAATTCAATTTTGCTACCGTAGGACAAACAAGGTTACGACTATTTTATTAACCTCTAATGGGGTGTTGTATCTGTATTCGAGCCCCATCCGCTACATGCCCTACGGACAATGAGAACGTTAGTGAGAACACGTGACTCAATAGAACGCATCATGTATTCGCATTTATAAGCAATCGGGTCATTTTAAAGTACATGGGTGAGTGACCCGTTAGTCGTTGAAGCCGCGACCAATCAGAACACTGTTGGAACCTTGGCACGAGTGTGGGGCACACAGGCGGCCTTGACGCGTACACAACATGGAGTAAGACCAAATTACCTCCGATTATGGGGATTTATGAAAGAGGACACGCGGCTAACAAAATGATTACCAATATGTCATCTCCAGTTTAAGTGAAGCAAATTTAGGTGGATACGATAGGTTTGGTTGATAGCATACGTGGTGTGAGAGATATCAGTCATCAAAGTCTGTTCCGCTTGTTTCCTGAGACCCAATTACATAGCATCGATTGTGGGATCTACACAAATTGATCGAATGACTCACCACATCTACATAAGTATTCTGTTTTGGGTCTGGATGCACTATCGTGGATTGTTAAATGTTTTGACAAGCCGTTTTTGTGCACACCGTTGGTAAGTGTGAGTGAATTGTACTAGCCACTGAGATGTCCACTATACAATCTTTGACCTGCTCTGGCTGTACGCCACGGACTGGAAAGATCAGCGTGCGTGAGCCTGCCAGATTTATCGCGTGGCTTGACTCACTCAGGTGTGCAAAGACAAACGAGGCCTTATCGGTCTCTGCATTGGTCACATAGGTTGATTCTCCAGGATGCGTTCGAATAAACACAGCCAGATTAACTTGGTACACAGGAACAAAAGAAATTGCAAAAACACAGTAAGAGACGGTATCAACATGCAATACTGGCGAAGCGGCAAGCGAATGGTTAGTATGATGCACGGGTTACCTGTTGTGAGCTCGCGCGCTTAATTGTGTGGGTGTGTAAACGCGAGACTGTCTGTTTTCGGTCCACTATCGGCCTGTAATGGGCTCAGTGTTGCTGCAGTTGTTACTCAGTCCTTTGGACGATGTACGATACAGAAAACCTAAGGTGAACGTTGTGTACACTGGGATATGATGACTGCGTCGTCTCCTCTGCTTTCACTTCGTCATTGATGCCACTGTTTTCGATGTACTACTTGAACAACTAAATCTTCTCAATAGGCGGGCTATTTGTGAGGTCAATCGAGAATAGACGATTACCTACTGCTATTAGTTGTATACCGTTCTAACAAACTCAAAAGAGTGACCGTGAATCGGATGAGACCGAGTTGTGAAAAGTAAGGACTTCGTCTGGATTCGAACCAGCGACAGAAGAAGCATGTCCAAACGCGTTGGTCAGTTTCAGCGTGAACTGTTTGAACAATCTTACCGGGGCAGTCGATCTCTTAGGTCACTTGGTGGATTCTGTATGAGACAGCGGGACGGTTGGGTAACAGGGTTCGAGCGTAAAATTTCCGAGCTCTCAACGTGTCTTCGTCGCTGGTAGGGCGCTTGTCGCATTTAGACATGCTCCTTCAGTCACTGATACGAATGCTACCGAAACCCTGATTTTACACAACTGGGTCTTATTTGAATCCGCCAAACTACTCACTAACAAGACTACGAATTGCCGGTATCTTCCAACCGGCTGTAATACCTCGGCTAGCCGTTTTACGGTTGATCGTTACGGGAAAGTGCACACATACAAATTGGTCGTAGCGGCATACCATTTATAGGCATCTCGGACAATTCATATTCTCCTCAAATAACCGCAAATGCATGAGTTGCGTTTTGGACCATATTACTAGTCCATTGTTTATCTGGGATCAACAGATAGATGAAGTGCATGCGATTTATGCTTGTCCTTTGGACTAGCAGGTATTCATTGCAGATGCTAATAACATCTTGAAGAACAATCAAAACACAGAAAGGTAACGTGGTAATTATTTTATTAATGTCTCGTTAAACACCACTGGTAAATAGCTATTTCGTGTGAGTGAACTGCATCTGACCACGAACCCGTGATTCAGTAGCATAAGAAAATATGTAATACCTTTAGGAGCTTTTGGTCGACTGTATGTGCAGAGGTTGTTGAAACCATCGAGGTAATTCTGAATGAACACGCGATAAGCAATTTTTCTGGCAAGTTGCTGAATGGAAGGCCTTAGTCAAAAGCAAAATACTGTAAGATCTAAATAAGCTTTGCTCGTGGTGAGAATTAAGCTGTGGCAATTGTTCGCAACATTTCAGCTGTATCACGTCTACTGAATAATTGCTGTGTGCGCTAGACATATGATCGTCACACACACTGTTTACAAATATACCTTAAACATCAGTTCATTTTGTATGTGGCACCAAGTGTTGGCCAATTACAAGCAGGTGAGAGCTGACGATTTAACGTGTGAACCGTCAAAAAAGTAGCAGATCGCTCAAACCTATCAAGTAGCCCATACGCTTTTTCGGTGGTCACTGAAGTGCCATGTCCACACCTCATGTTATCTAATATTACGGAACGAACTTATGAACAGTAAAATTCAATTCTCAGGATGATGTGATAATGCGAAAAATGGTATGATTGACAGTGCAGCAAATGATCCACAGATAAATTGGAATGTGGCATTCAATAATGCTGTTTACTGGGTCGACACACCGGCCGAACGGCACAAGTTAGCGACCAAATATCTTGACACTGTTTTTTGATGGCTACTCATCTCCACCAGCCGGAGCCGTTGTTCTGAAGCAGTAGGCCCAAAGCTGAGCACGATCGTTCCGTGCAAGGCTATCTGAAGAGGAAAATGAGTGATTGATCGTGTGTACTTGGATAAAGTCCATTCGATTATCGACCAATAAATTTACTCTCGGTAGTGTCTGAGGCGAATGAAGACTTACCGGATAACTGTCTCAGGGATAGGGTAGGAGATCTGGAACTCACTGCCCGGAAGGAAGGTGACAAATCCAAAGGATATTTTTACGACGGAAACCAGCTGAATATTTGTTTCTTCACACGGACGCAACGTACGTAGGGTTACACTTTGATGCACTTTCCTCAAAGTTATTAATAGGGCTGATTATTCCTGTCTGCTA
Organism: Paragonimus westermani; assembly: GCA_008508345.1. Classification (NCBI taxonomy): domain Eukaryota; kingdom Metazoa; phylum Platyhelminthes; class Trematoda; order Plagiorchiida; family Troglotrematidae; genus Paragonimus; species Paragonimus westermani. The sequence continues at coordinate 41,434 of QNGE01004855.1, read as the reverse complement.
CGGAAACTTGGTGACTAATGTCTTGGCAAAAGCTCACCCAGGTGCTTAACGGACCAGATGATTGAAGATAAAATATAGGTCGAAATGAACGGACAGCTGTGATACTAGTTCAATTTTAAAAGACCCGTTTCAAGAGAAGTCATTCATGCCCCGTGTTTGTATTGCTTACGCACGAATTACTTAGCGCTATCAATTTGCTTAAACTAGTGTATACCACTGAAAAGTATCTAACGAGTTACGAAGTCTTTCGGGATGCGGTAGCTCTAAGCGGTCAACAGTTTGTCGTGTGACGTCAACGAGAGGTGGGTCAAACATCAGTACCGTGACTCAAAGCTATGGGTATCCGTTCACGTAAGGACCGTGCGGACCAACGCGACCGTTGAAATCGCTGCATACGCTGGTCATACCCAGGCTTGCGGAGTGCGTGTTAAGTGCAGTTAGACAACATACTTTTTCCGTAACCTAACTACGAATGCTTGGTTCTGCCCTTTTTGAAATATACCCCCACTATTGATTTCGGGTAGTTTGGTTCAGCCTCTAAAGTCGCTTGTTTAACCCGCCTGATGAAATTTATTTTCGTGGGCAATGAATTTGTTACAAATCTCTGTAAGCCCTTGAAATTCAACAAACTGTTATTTGGAGTCTAAACCCATCTTGATTACCAGTTCACAAACTTCTGGTGTCACTTTTCTCTTTACTTATGTAACAACTGTAATGAACCGTATCCGTTGTTGTTATACTGTTCAGGTGGGTTGTTCAGTTTTCGCGGATTTCGGTGCGATGTATTGGCAACCCTACTTTTCGGTCAGTCTTTATGCACCACCCCGGGCTGTTGAGTAGGCTTGCGCATTTAACGGACGCTCGCCGGTGATGTGGATCCACCCATTTGCGATCTAACAGAACGACAAATGTTCCATGCAGACTAGGCTTTATTTGGTGTTTTGTAGTGTGTGCACACGCAGTAGTAACACAAAAGTTGAGTTGAGTCCACAATCTGTCCAGCTAAAGATTAAAAAAGTACAGATGAAACTATATCTCCCAGGTGGTGTATGGAAGATCTTCCACCCTAAAAAGGTCTGTTTAACCCTATTGTGCTCAAAGAATTCGACCTAAACATACAAGCTTACTCCAATTTCCTATGGAGCCATATTGCATATCTTTAGAACACTCATAGACGGATCATCAATATAGTGATGTGGATCGGGAAAATCCTGTTTTTAGATGAAGTACAGCAACTAGACCAGTTCATAATGTATCCCAGACTCTTAAGATGAGACCTAAGTTTGATTATCCGGCTCTTTCACACACTGGGTCATCATCTGGCTTGAGGTCACCCCGTAACCAATGAAGAACACCTACGGTGTCATTAGCCGTAACTAGAATGTAAACTGATCCGAGTATCGTTCTGGCAACACATTCACGCTTGAGCTCTGTTCATCGTGAAATCCACTGTCGAACGTTGTGGATAGAGTCGGCATGTTTTTAACAGCCGTAAAGTTGGCCTAAATCAGTGCTTCCACGAGAGAAAGCCCGCAGGAAATTTTTCGGCCAAACTGTCAGCCACTTTACAGATCGCTGGCTGTGCTTATCTGAGAGAACGTTATTACGGAAAGTTACGATTTATTCCTAACAGAACTTGAAACACTGAGTTCCCTTCAATAACTTCATCAGCGCAGAAAGAAGACATACGTTGCGATATGTCAACATTTCGTTTAACTCTTATCAGTCGCAAACGGAAGCAACAGAAGCAAGCGTTTGTTAACAGGCTTGCTCGAACTCCCCTTGGTTCACTTCCGTTCATCTCTCGTTTACGTTTCTAAACCGCCCAAGACAAGCCACTCTCCGATTAACATAGTTTTGCGATCCAAGAACGTTGATCGCGTACGAATTGTCCGCATGCCAACCAACGCATGACAGAACCAACGTATGATGTGTACAATTCAACAATAAAACAAACAAGCATTTTGACAGGACACTTATAACTGACACTGTTTGTCCGCGCTAATAACCGCATCGGCACGTCGTATTTGCTAGCTCAACGCGGTTCGACGCCTAGTGACCTCTTACCCTGCAATCCGAATGGCAAAGTAACCTCGATAAACAAACGTATTCATTCTTGGTGCACCCGACACGGTTGGCAATCCCAACCATTCCGACACCGCCTCTCTGACCCTCCCCCAATCCACAAATACGCACACATTATTCCACCCATGGTTTGAAACTGTCATTGATAATGATCACGGTCAAACCATAAGGAGTCAGGCCGTCACACATGTTGAAAGAATTACAGGTTTGAAACACAAAGACAACCTCGTCGGAGGACACGAACTAAACGGTCGCACCGAGAGGTTTTGGCTCCGAGGCTTGTACAAGCTCACGCAACGAAGATTGCGCTGACATCAACCGCCGACATAACCCGCAAGTTTCCACGTGTTCAAGCAGTGATCTGAAACAATCATTTCTACAGTGTTATCCGGATTTTTATAAGTCCAAACACTTTGTTATCTAGCTCATTATTCGTTTATATTTGTTACTCTGCTAGTAACGAGTTACATATACGTGTTTTTTATTGGCGTCGTTAACATTTAATTACAGGTAACTCTCGTACTAATAAACTCATTTGCAATCAACACTGATTCTAGGACGCACCGGTTACAGTAACTGCCAGTGCCCAGTTTCCGTATGTCTAGATAAACAGTCCACGCCAGAGTGTACCCCGATTTTTCATCTCCTATTTTCTATGCGGTTACTACAGTATTCAACTCTGTGCTCATGCATTACCACTGAGTAGTCGTGTGGATAGTGTATTGCGATCGCCCGTCACGATCACACTCCTACCCCCAAGAATCGGTGTTCCAGTTGCAGCGAAAGTCGTTCAGGCTCTTTTTGTTCTGTCGACACTCAGCTTACTGGTGTCAGTAATGTTGATACACTTGGTGTATATTCTGTTCCGACTGGGGTACCAAACTGTTTAAAAAACTGGCTTCTGTGAGCTCGATGTTAGATCTTCTTATTCACAATAAAATCCAAAGGGCGGCGACTTTCCACTACTACATAGGGTCTTCTCCACCTTTGCAAGAACCTCCTAGATCCGTGTCTTATTGCACCCGGACTCCGCCTGTCTCTGTACCTAACCTTCGAAACAGGTTCAAACATAGTAATCCGATAAGATAACTTTCCGTTGACTTCTCGGCAACCTCTTGTGCACTTAAATTCCGATTGGACAATCTTTTAGCCTCTGTTAATTCACGTGTGCTCATCTGTCGTTCTCCACATGAGCTAATTTTCTGATCGACGAGCAGGTGTGGCGCGCACCCATACATCGGCTGGAACGGCGATTTGTTCGTTGTTCTTTGTGGTGAACCGCGGTAAGCCAACAGAATAAGCGATAAATTCGTTATCTCGCCATCAGTGGCTCTCCGACTGTGCGATTTTTTCACTCCCCAACTTAGCTTGATTTTGGATGGTATGGCGCTATGCGAAGCTCCATGTTTGCCAACCTGTTCAAACATTTCCGGAATTCTTCAATTTCGAGGCAAAAGCCTTGATCAGTCAACAGTCTTCCAGGTCTCCCGTGACCTTCAATGAAGTGTTCCACGACCAAACTGCATACGGTGATTGCACGCTGAAAAGGTACAGCGGTTGTTTTGATTCGTCTTATGAAATGTTCACTCATAACTACGACGTGCTTGTTTCCGGAAAAGGTCACTGAAAACTGGTCCATCACATCGGTTGATTATAATTCTCCAATTTAACTGTCCAAGACTGGTTGTGTGGGATATTGATTCGAACGATTAGTACCCCTCACCGGATGACATTGTTGATACGCCAGTACGTAACTGTTAACATCACCTTTTATTCCCGTCCAGCGCGTTTAGTAAGTTCAATGACATCCCGTATGAACGAGCTGATGACATCCTTCCACATTTGTTGCTCTCAACTCCGCTGTTTATTCTCTGCCGAAGTTGGCGCATTACAATTCCCGCACCATTCAACTACAACTTTGACGAACACAATCCGAAAGCGTTTCATTCTAATTTTTACTTGTATTCTGGTGGTTGTCCTCTGGAAAGAGGTTGGTTAACAAACTCTCCATGCGGGTCTCTGTATTCATCCTCTGTATTGCATAAAAATTAACGTCCTGCAGTCGTTCTCCGGTTCAGCACTGTCAACCCTGGTCATTTACTTGTGGACCTCATCCATGTGTTATGTTCGAGAAAGCAAATCAGGAACATAGCTCTCTTTTCCAAATACGTGATGAATTGTGAAGTCATGCCCTTTTAGTCACGAAGTCCGAATGACCAGCTTTCCTTGTGGTCTTTCGCTGATTTGATCCACTCTAACGGGTGGTGGTCGGTATTCACACGGAAATGTCCGCCAAGCAAGTTGAACAATTTTGCTCAACAGGAGTTGTTTCCCGACTTATGTATTCAACAATACCGTCTGCGCGCTTTAGTACGACCCCGATTCCTACATTACACGCATCTGTTACGATAACAAAGATCTGTCTAATCGGCAGCAAACTCAAGGTTGGCTGTCTCTCTTGCGTCAGATATTGCACTTTGACAAATGCATGACTGACTCCGTCTGATAAGTGAAATCGCCAATACTTCTTCAGCAGTTCTTATAACTGGCTGGGTCATTGAAACTTTTAATGAATCAGTTGTAGAACCCATCGCCACCAAGCAAGTGTTGCAACGTCCTCCTCGATGTTGGTGCCGGAGAAACCTCAATCATCATCAGTTTCTCGGGCAATGATGGGACTTCACCCTGACCGACTCTGTGACCCAGTAAAACCAGCGTTTATGTTGCCAGTTTCGAACTTTTACTATTGATCCGTTATCCGACTTGTCCGGCCTCTTGCAGAACGGCTGAAACACGCATCGTTTGTTACTGATATCAACAATTTTGTGCAGTCCTTCCAACATTTCGAACATCAGTCGTCCCAACTTTAAAGGGGCAGTCGACACTCTAATCGGCTACATTTGAAGCGACAGTGTTTTCCATCCACGGTGAAACCTGTTTTATTTCCATTCGTCCGAGTGGTTGGAACTTAGAAATATTTGGACCGTCATTCCAACAGTGAATACTTTGGCGTTCTGTAGTTTACCGGAAGTTTCTGACACCGCTGATTATAATCTCGTTCGGCCGTCTTAATTCGATACCAAATCGGAATTTCTCATTAGGCTTCTTCGTCAACAGGACGACAGAATTGAATAGGCTATTTGCTTCTCCAATGATTTCTTTCATCAGTTGATGTTTATTTTCTTGCTCCAAGTGCATTAGAACCAAGTGGTCGAAACCGGTTTGGCACGATGAGGATTTCTTGCCTAACCCAATCACAACAGTTGTGAACGTTCTAATCCGTAGTCATTTTTTCCCACCAAGTGGGCAAAATCTTTGCCGACATTCACGTCTTTTGCATCTGTAGCGTACGTCGCCATGATTCTCCCCCTTCTTCATCTTCAAAGCCGTCACTTTCTGAACAAACTTCTGTGATGGGATTCGAAGGCCATCCAGTTCTCCTGGATTGCTGATTTTCAGCTCGCTGACTGTCATGGAGTTTCGCGCCGGTAACCATCGAGCAGCACCAGCCAATTCTTCCAACGTCATCGGACGTCCAATGAGAGCTATTTAGAGCTGAACGTGGACTGCTGGTGACTTTCTTTCCAAGAACTATTCAGTCAGCATACGCTGTTCTAAATTACAGTAAAACTCTGGCAGTGTTGTTGACACACTGTCCGTGGCGATACGGCGTGAACATGACCATTTCTTACAGGGCCGAGCCGGTCGCTTTCGAGTCATCGCACTGCTTCAGAGCAGTCAACGAGGCTACCCAAACTGGTGACCACCGCCTACTTTGAGTCGTCCTACTCTAGCTTCGCACGGACGCTTCACGCCGCCTTCAACACTGCCCTCGCTCTACTCTTGAGTAACCTTCACAGGACTGCCAGCTTCGCTCGATCAGTCTTGACTCCGGCGACCTCACAGACTTTGGATGGCCTGCATCAGTCTTCGCGTTAAAAACGACATCTTACTATGGCAACGCTCGTTGGTTCGTTGTCTGTTTCACAGAGCTGACATTTATTCGTGAGGCCCTGGTCTCCAACCGTTGTCCACTGGGTTTCACTGACTTTTTCTGTAAGCTGAAACTAATAAACTCACAAGAAACGCCTGTCGCGAAGAAACCGGTGTACATGCAGTTACCGTACAAAGGAGATAGTAATGTGTCGTTTCTAACGCGACGACTGATGCAAGCCATCCATCGGCCGTACAATGAAACTGAACTGCGGTTACTCAGTCGCATCAAGTCACTCACCTTTCCTCACATGAAGACGCGGACTTCAGAGCTGTCCACTTCACTGTATTTATCAGTTCACCTGCACCTGCGGTGACGTTTACACTGACAGAACTGATCTATTCCTGCCCCCTAGAATGAAGGATCACGTGCCCACTTATATCGAGGACTTGATGTGTGGCGTGACCCGATGCCATCCTACCAAACAACGCTTCTTCGAGCGTCAGACACCTGCTAGAGACCGGTCATGTGGGCGACCCGACAAACGCTTTCCGTTGGTTGATGCGTCCTCACAAGCCTGTCATTCTTAACTCGCTCGGAGTGCTGTTAGTCACGCGTAGCAAGCCGGTCCTCTGTGTGTGTGAAAGCCGTTGATCTTGAACCTTCGTATATCATGGTTTTGACCAATGACAGACTAGTGTATACATTGACTTGATGTATGAAATTAATTCACTTAAACATTTTGATTTCACCACTGTTGTGTGTAGCAGCTGACCAGAACATACGAAATGGTATTACCAAATTGCAAAACCGGCCTTTTGATTTCGTTATTGAAATTCTTAATTGGGGAAGGATGTTTTTATGTCACAGTAATCGTTGATCTGATAACTGGCATTCATGAACGAAATAACAAATACTAACAACTAACGAACGTGAAATAACTCTGAGCTGAGCATGCATGAGCTATTGAGCTGTGTCCACAAACGCTTGCAGGGATAGTCAGCTACAATCAGAGAAAGTGGAGTTGTCACAAACCGCTGTTTACAAACAAAAATTCTTTCCGCACATCGTGAATCATGGCGAAGTTCTTCCTAAACAAACAATTCCGTAAATTTTTGCCGCTTTCGGGGTCAACCACACTACCTGGAATTATGCAGTATATCCATCTGTTTTAGATCGCAGTGCAATATTTTCATCGTCAGCGACGTCTTAGCAATTTTTATACACACTCTATTATTTGCATCTTCCATATACTTGTGAACAAACGTTGAACTATTCACATCAGGTTGGAAATGATTTCATTTTGAGGCTTATTAATCCCCATTTATCTGCAAAATAAGTTGCACCCCGTGTTTCTTTAGCACTTCCATGTCCACACTATTATTATGGCTATCATATTCATACTGTTAATGTGAGTATTACTGCAGCTGTCTTAACGTTGTGTGATTTTAACGTAGTGTTTATTAGTCCCCCAATTAAAAACCCTCTGAGCTCCACCTCCGGGTTGACGAGTACGGTATATATATATATATATATATATATATATGGGACGGGTGCAAACCATAAGGTTTTTGTTGTGATCAAAATTACCCGGAGGTGACAATGCAAACAGTGTTTCCGGTCAATCTCAATGTGGCCTTACGGAATTATGGGGTAAAACACGATTCTTATGACAAGTATATTAGTGATACTGTTGCACTCTTTTCTTTTATTTAAATTTCGACTCACTCTTTCGATATAATATGAATTTCAGAAAAACATGTTTGAAAGTTTCCTCTGCTTTCCAATATAGTGGTGACTCTCGGAAGGGCCATACGCAGAGAGAGGGAAATCATGGGGTTTACACTTTTAAATTTGTTTCACTCGGCGTTAACAGGAAATTTATTATGCCTCATCTGGAGGCGATCCGCATTGTGGTTATTAATCAAAACCGAATGCAGCTGACCATATGGTTCATATAAACGGTACCTATTGTGAGGTTAGTATCTCAGTTGTAGGTTACCGCATGCAAGCGTGGCCATCAATATTACCTTGGTCATGGCAAACATGTAGAGTGCTGGTATGCTTTAGCCGTAACGAAATTCGAAAGGAATTGCCCGGAAATTGTATGGGAATGAGACAGCTGCCATTAGTTGTGAGTGACCCACAAACCATATCGACCAAGTTCACTACTACCTAACTTTGGTTAGCCTAGTTGCGTACTTGTTGCCAAGACATAATTATTGGGGTCTGTTGTACATACTGTCACCAGATAAATTAATCTATTACTGTTGTTGAGATCAAAACCTGGGTTACGAATTAAGCGAACTAAATAAGCTTAAACAAGGTAGGTTATAGTGAGAACAAAAGTTGTTAAGGGGTTAACGTTTTCATTTTACTTGCATGTAACACATAAGAAGCGAAAGGGAAAGATGAAAATTTGTCAAGCATTACATCATTCACGGTTGACTAGGACCGGTTTGGATGTAGACAGGGAGAGAACAAACAGAGGGTTTGATAAGCAGATCAGGGTGAGACAACATCCCACATGATGTGTTTCTTTTCAAACATCACTGCGTATACCTTAGACCCTTTGTTCACTGAATAAGAAACACTCAGCGAATTATTTTCGTCATGAAGCATTATCATAAACTATCCCTGAAGAACCAAAAATCACTCTGGGTGGTCGTGGTCTTACAAAATAGGACCAATGAAGCATCAACTATCTAATATTCACTGTTCAGTGATTTTTCAAATAAACGTTAGGTTTTTTAGTTAATTGCTGTATGTGTGATTACAACAAATGAAATATTTGAACATATGCTTACGAAAGTTGTTCGCCTTGCCTTCATGGGTTGATTAACTTCATCAAACAGGTGTGCTGAACGGGGTCGGTATAGTTTGCTTCTGGCTGGAACCTTATATTGGAACCAGCGTACTAATCTACAATTGGACCAAAGACACATTCATAAATGATAGTTTGTTATACTCATTTTTGAGTAAAGGTATTCACGAATTCTCTGTACTTGAAATGAAGGTAACTAGTGTCGATCAACTTTTAGACAGAACAGTGGATAGCATTTAGGGATTTCGTTTACTCGGGTACTCCGACTTAAAGTAGTAATCAGTGATCTGTTATCAAGCTAGTTTCCAGCGGGTAGTGGTGTGGCGCACGCGTCTATCCTGGTTGACTCGCTAAACCTGTTTATACCACCACTGGTGCTTTGTGCCGATGATTTACATAGGATGAACAGCTTACCAGTTCACCTCGAAACGAATCAGCTGTGTTTCTTCTTTGGTAATTTGATGAAATCTCACTATTCAACGCATCTGGCGTCACAGACGGGCGTATCCACTATCTGGCTGTCCTAGTTATTAGCTGAGCGATTATGAACTGTAGGTCTTCAGATGGAGGAAGAATGTCAGAAGGTGATTGACGTACAACTCAGTTATGTTTACGAATTATCTAGCAAAGGCAAAGAATGCTCAAATAACGCCGAATTTACTATGGACATATGGCAGCTTTCCACCCTGAAGCTTTCCACACAGGATGAATAACTGAACTGCACGTCTTCACGTGAACATATTCACAGGCCTGCCGATTACTCAGAAGTGAATGTGGTACCATAAACAAGACACTAGGACCCAAATCCAACGTCAGTAAGTCTTTCCTTGATTATGGTCAAACAGCGCAGAGGGGAAAATTATAAACTACGCACACACCTGACCAGAAATGAGGTGTTACGGAGCCATTTAGTCCTACGCGATTTCCAACTATCTAGACTAGCGTGTTGATAAAGCTGTGGGTCATAATACTGAACTCCTTTGGTGTAGCTGATCAAAGTGATATGTCCAGCACGGTTGCTGCGGTAAATTGACGTGAGATTTATGTTAGAGATATGCATAACGTACTTTAACAGGTTAGAAATAATTGCGTCAGCACGTGTGACGAGGTTTTTATTTCTCCCTTTCATTGCCGGGTCTATGCATGTCGCTGTTGGTATTATTTTCTTGTACCTGTCAATCATACTAAAACGCTACCTTAATATAACACCATGCAACTAGTGTCCATGGGTTTTTTAAGCTTTTGTTCAGTATTCACCGGTTACGTCTAGTTCTATGATTAAGACATGGGCTGAAAAGCGGAAGCCTGGAGTCCTTCTACTTCCTGTAAAAGTCCGCGAGTATGTAAACCTATATTGTGGAAGAAACCTTTTCTTAAAACGTTCACACGGAACGACATATTCTACGGTACATCAGATTAGTGTTTGTGTTATGGGACGCGAATGCTTGACAGTGAATCGGTACTCGCACACTTGGACAAGTCCTTTCCTTATGCGGTCCCAATAGCAGTGTCTTCTCATAAAGGTTACTTCAAGAAACCCACCACTTTTGCTTGGAGCAGTCAACATTCCACAGACAATGTCATGTCTAAAGATGGAGCCGGACTATCCCAATTATCAAACTCCAGATCGTATTTCGCAAGCAATAATTCAATTGTCGTGTTGCTACTACGCTTGCATCATACTCGCCGCATTCTAAATTCACCGCATTTCGATCAGACTTGGGAAGAAATGACGCGGTAATCGGCGTTGGAACGTGTGCACACCAACAACCCACATGGACGGAACGCTTTGAACGGAATAATTCTGAACAATATCTGAACCACTCAGAAACTGTGGGATCGTCCAGCTTCCTGTAAACCAGTAATAAACAGAATACAGGATACTGAACAGCATGATTGGAGAAGTACATTCATTTTAGGGCAGTGACCTTGTAAAATGAAAGGAAAGATTCCGATTAGTAATCCAACGGTTAATTCAATGACCAGTACTTAACCAAGGTAGCAGTTACTCTGGCACGTGGTCTCATCTGAGTATTTTTCATGGAATTAATGCTAGGTTTCAAACGACCGTGCAAATCAAAAGCGCCACGTAAATATTGCTAGGTAATCGCAAAAACTTCAAACAGGGATGAGTTTCTGTTGGTGGGGAGACTCTAATTACGAGAAAAAGAGAGATTACATGTGTCGGTTATCCCGAAAAGTTAAAAAACTGATCACTGAGTTGATGGTTAGTGACGGATTTGGCAGGTGCATCTATATGACGTGACCAACGTGAAAGCATACTTTTGCTGACGAGTTCTCACTGCTGCCTATGGCCGAGGAATTTTCATTCAGTCATCTGGTCACGTGGTTCTCGTTGCTGGCTTTCACACTTCGTGTTCTGAATGTCGGCGTTTGGCCACACTACAACCACTGGCGACGGCCAACGGCAAAACGGGTTCGTCAAAGGCTATAAGAAAATGGCGGAAAACAGCAGTTCAACAGGGACCAACAATTTCAACCACAATATGCACAAAAATAGTTAGCTAATGATATGGAAATGTATTTTTCGACCATGAGGACATCCATTTTAGATGAAGGAAGCTTGGAGAATAGCTTCCAGGTAAGCCTAAATTTGCTTTTGTCTGACCTACCGGAGCATGTCCAGTAATGTAACCACATTCTACCGAAGAACCCATGTGGGAGCTTATATACGCACGCTGTGTGGCATCCATTCTGTGAACCTGTGCTACTTGCATATAACTTATTTGACGGTATTCCGAGAATATTCAAACGTTTACCGGTGTAAGTAACCACGAGTGTTTGAAATTCTAGCTATCAGATCTCATCAAAGATCAGCTTAAAATTTTATCCTGATGTAATCATCCGATCGGACATCAGATGGAGATAGGCACACACGCATTTTGTCGCAGCTGGAGAAAAGTAAACCTCTCATTAAAGACCACAGGAAACTAACGTCAACGATTTATAAAATTAAAGGCGACATTCGATTGATTCAAACAAGCATGATATTAAAAATGTGTCAACCGTTGTGCTACTGAAAAGACAGAAATAGTTCAGGCAGTTTTCCTAACTAGGCCAACAGGTATGTTTAGGAGTTAAAGGGAAAAATATTTTCCACGAATTTGTCTAACTCGATACTTCATAAGTCACAGATATAGCAGACGACGGAATAAAAGTATGTTTACTTTGGAAGATACCTCTCATTCAAACATTTCGGCAATTTAAATGGTCATGCTGTCTTCAAGGTATTCGACGAAGATGGTTCGAATCAGAGGAATTGTGCTGATGTCTCACTAAGTAATACAAAAGTACGCTCGCACGTGGAAATAATCGTTGATTTTGCATTCGTTTGCACGGATTGAAGTAGACGCTAATAACTATGTGACAAGCAGTGATTCAAGAAATCAAATTGCCTATTTAGAACAGGTTAACTATGGGTTTCAGCATGCACGATAACACGTTACTGGTATTTGTTACTTTGTAGAGAATCTAAAACTGTGTTAATTAGATACAGTTTCTATTTATAAATTAGGTCTATACGGTGTGTCAATGAGTTCCGTCTGTAACCGTGTATTTTCGGTCACCAAACTTAAACTTTTCCGTCAAAAGTAAGACCAAGGGTAGAGGAAGACATAACAGGGAAACTTGCAGAATTGAAGTAGGACAGCCCATCTTTTGAAGATATCTTTGGTAGATGTGCACATTTGAATGATGCCAGGTGTACTAATCTGAGCGCACACTCATTTCTATGTCCCAAAAAACTGTTTTCCTACGCAGCCACTGCCCTTGTGGAAGGTGTATTAGACTGACCTGAACGGAACAAAGTGGCCAGCCTAGTGAACTCTTCGGTTTGGGTGGCATCAGTGGTAGACAAACAGGTAAATCGCTCTCTGTGACCTTGTGGTCACTGCGTGACTAATCTACCGTCCACTGCGTTATCTCAAAGACCTATTCACAGAGCTGAACGACGACCAGAATTTCTCCAGAGTTTACTTTGAGAAGTTATCTGTAAGTAACACTAGATATCATTCGGTATACAGTGTGCATTAATGATTTCCCAACATTTGGACCTGATGTTTGTCGGGGTCAGATTGCGTGGACGACATGATAATGGCTAGTGCTAAGACTGAACACCAGTAGTCACATCCTACTCTGGTAGTTAAACACACTAAGGAATACACTTTTTAAGCCTGACAAAATTTCATGCTGCATGTGATATGTCAGTTACCTTAGTTTTATTATTGAACTAGAAGTTTGCTGACCACATCCAGAGGAGGTACAATTTGTAACACAAATGATGTTGCAAGCAGATAAAACTACTCTGATAGTTCCTTTCTAATGAATTATTCCGAAAACTGTGGTATTCTTGAACATCTACACCGTTCACTCCCTGACTGTAACCAAATGGTTGTTAGGGAATTTTTGCCATCTAATCTTCTCTTAGCACAAGGCGACTCACATTTGAAAACCACTGTTACAGCAGTTGCCAAAAAGTACAGTAGTGATGGTGGTGAAGTTGTTTGGTGAACTGAAATTTTATTCATAGTCTAGGGCTGACAATTTGTAGTTTCGCGTTATAGAAACGGCAATCATTATTTGTCTTTAGAGCTTATTTACTTAATTGGCCGACTTGGAGATATCAGTGACTAACGGTGGATTACGGTCCAATTCACTGAATTTTCAGGTAATTTGTGTCAATATTGACTTGAACTACAAACTTATTTCGTTTATTTGCAGGTAGTTGAACAATGTGATTCAGAGATTCGTAAAAAATGCTTTCAAGAAGAGTGAAAGTTTTGATTACTTGCAAGATGATAACTAACCCAACAGCATTAAGGCAATAGTTATCGACTGAGGCATTTCTGAGACATCAGCTGGTGACTGACTAAAACGATACTGCCAAAGATTCTTTCAGCAGAGAGAAGTGAGCTGCTTAACTTTGAGTTCAGCAGGCATAAAGGTGCACATCCCAGATAATCTCAATGTAAAGATGGAGTTTATTTGAGGAATGTGCATCAGACCGGCCGCCACCACTGTCAATCACGACGGCAATAGTTTACAGTGAATCAAAGTGTGAAAATTTATTTGGAAATAGCACATCAATCATACGGGGCTAAGGGCTCACGACAGCCTGATTTATCAACGGCTCATCGGTCAAGTTCCGGTTGACACACTGTTCGGCGAATTCTTAGTATCGCGTTCAACACGCTTAACAGTCACGGTGTTATGAGAGATTTTTGACGAGCATCACAGATCCAGTCGCACTTGCGACTAAATCAGTCGTTTGCACGTTAAATTCAGAGAGTAATTTCATGGTATCCAATTAGGGCATTTTTGTTAACAAGAGATGTTGAAGGCGCCTACCTACTGTTTCCTATAGCCGGGGTATAAAAATGAGTACTGAAGAAAACAACATCACAAGCATGTGATTGGGCCTTTTGTATTCTGATAGAACTTTCAGTCGGTTCCTTTCGACAAGAAGTACTATTCTTGAGTTTTGAAGTCTTCGGGGTTCATCGGTGTAAAGTATCTAACCAAAACTGGATTTAAACCACAGTCACGCCTTCGTGAAGTACACATAATAGCCACAGGGCTTATAATATCACATAAAAATGTTGAATTATCGTAAACAAACATTTAGATACATTTGTTCATGGGTAATGTTCAGTTTGCCTGTTCGTCTCTGGAGTGGTTGGTTCAAGTATATGTCGGAGTGCAAAAGCTACGCTAACTGTGAATGACGTTCAAGATATACTAGTTGAGAATCCCATACTGCTTGACGTTTAGGTACACAACACACGAGAAGCTTGACCGTTTTTGTATTTGTGATTAGAAAAGAGATCCTAATGTTGTGACCATCAACTGAAGTCAGAAAAACAGATAATTTGTCAGCAAGGAACGGAACATGACTCTTCCTGGATAAACTGACCAATTTGGGTGGCTGCCTTAAATTAAAGCTTCACAAGTTAGGGGTTTCTTAATACTTCTCTGTGAGTTTTAAGCTGGTGCTAATGACGAACTGACCTCGTTCACCTTTTACCGCACCCAATCCAAAATCCGCATGCAAAGCTAGGACCAGGTTATTGGCTGATTTACATCGGGTTATTTTTCTAACGTCCCACCGAACCATAGCCTTCTCCACTGTTGACTAGATCAACTTCATCTCAGAAATTAAATTTCATTTGTGTCTGCCAGCAAGGCCTATTTTGCCCATCTAAGGGGAAAATATTAGCCACAGAAGAAGAAAGTGAAGGCTACTTGCGTGAATAATGTGTGGAACCAGCGATTCAACTGAAACACCGTGAAAGATCTATGAAATCCACCCACTGTTACCTAGGCTACTATTTTTGATGGTTGACTAGAGTCACGTTTACCATCACCCAGCTAGTGATGCTTTTTTAATAAACAGTTGAAGCAGATAAGGCATTCTTTCAAAACGAGGCGGAAAGTTGTTGCAACAGGTGTGATTAATTAACGCATTTACTGGCATTGAATGATCTTTGATAAGAAGTGGTGTGTAAATTCGATGGCAATTAAAAAGGGAGATCATGTTCGCCTAACGAAAAGTTGGTAATTTTGTGAGTGAACAAAACGTGGTGTATTTAAGTGAATGTCGACCCACTGACAAATGAGTGCGTAGCTGTTATCATCTTTTGAGCCTCGTGAACACCACGCATAAGTGGGATTTGATTGAGTGCCCTGTAAAAATGCTAGTTCAAAAACTAATCCACCCTATCATGATGTTCCTTCCAGTGAGCTTGTGGGACAGTACCTAAATTAATTTTCGAATTTTCCATTTCATTTCGCCAAAAAATGAAATAAACCAGCGATTTGTGATAAGCATGTTAACTAATAAACGGGTGTATCACATTATTTAATGGGTTAAGCGTTTTCTTATTATAACCTCAATTATCGTGACTCGTGTTTTAGAGGGTAAGCCCGATTGGTGAGCTGCCGAACAGCCGATGAATGTATGGCAACAGTGTGTGCGAATTATCAACCTCCGACTTGCGACTAACCTAAATTTCTCCAGTTCCCTTCTGAGACAAGTGCATGCTATTATATGAACCGACTAGGATTTGTTGATCGCTATCAGCATACGGAAAAAGAAAGCACAGGGGTTAGGGAATAAAGTAATACTTCAAGACATTGTTTACTTCATATCATGATTTAACTTACTGTGGTGATCGCACTCAGAAAAAGTCCTGTAGAATATCTGGATCTTTCTAGAGGAACGGTTGGTGTTCGTGCTCCTCAGGGTTCGTTTCTGTAGATGCGCACCTCTGAAAACAAACGGATTAACACAGGTTAACAATGGCAGAACAACACTGCTTGAGTGAAGAAATAGGCCTGTTTTTTATTTCTGAACTAGGCATTTCGTATTTGGTGTGTTTAAGCCCCCTTCACCTTGTATCAAAATGTGAATAAAATTATTTTTGCGCATAAGAAAACTTTGATGTGATATTCCGTGTGATGACGTTAATGTCATATATCAAATTTAGTATCAAACGGTTTATCCGGCGTGGTCAGCACTACCTTAAAACCGAAAGTGACTTGCTGAATAGTCATAATAAATTTGTCTTCTTGGGTAGGCGATGAAGGTCACCACCGAGAAACAGTTGCTCCATGTTAGGATGAGCCAATCAAACCACTGAACAGTCGGGTACCAATCAAAAATGTGCGATATCTGAATGCAAGATACAAACCGACCGTCCATTGCTTAAATGAAGGAGGTTGTGTTACTGCTGTCGAATGAATAGCTGTTGAATGAGTGTTATTCTGTGCTTCCTGGTGCGGACTTTATCAACTCTTCCTTCCGTATTCCTAACACTCGGTTATTTTTACTATGTGGCACTGGTCAGGAATGGTAGTTATACCGGTTGTGATCATCAGCATAACACTTCCTCAAAATGCATGCGTAAGTCGAATTTTGTTGTTTTCATCAAGCTTATCAGTTTTTTGACTTATGCATAAACGCAAAAACAAATCGTAAATCGATCAATTGACCGCAATTTAAAAATGACGTTCTAATGAGTGGTTAAGATGTTGGTACTAGGATGGATTTTGGCTCTGTTTAACAATTTTACAGCCATTTTATAAAGTAAACAGTTATCATGCTTCATCCTCATTGGCCTAAGTAAACGTTCTGATTGAACTCATCTAAGTACTTATAAACTTCCACCTTCGAATGATGCGCAGTTTGTTTGGCATACACTTTGTACGTCAGTCATAAAATGCCAGCCAATTACGGCGTTCGTTACACTGACTGTTAATACTAACGATTGAATGCAACAAGTTCACTGTATTAAGTGGGATGAAAATTATGAAAGTAGTTGAATAAATACCACGAGCATACAAATAAATCTTGTTTAATACTCAATTAACATAAGTCGGCGCTTCAGCTTGAGAAAGCAAAAAACACTGAATATTTTTCAAGTATGTAACATGTGGTAAGTAAAACTATAAAGGATAGAAAAATAAACTGCCGTGGCCTGTTGATAGAAGTCGAGGACAGGAAACCTACAGGACCGAACGGAATGCCTTTGTGAACAAAATACTATGATCTAACCTGTTGTTAATGCATGCGGTTACAACCAAATGCTTTTCACGGCTTTTGTTGGAATGATAAATTAGATAATGTTAAGCTCACTTGGATGCCTTAGATTCGTCCAGCCCATGATTATTTCCATGTTGAACGTTGTGGCCAGAGCACGCCCCCAGCCATTGGGCAATCATATTCTGTTGCACAACAGAGGTAAGTAGAACTGTACAAAATATTTATGGCGTATGAGCGGGCAGCATATCTGTGAATAATTATGTCCGCGTGCGAAGGAGTGAACTAACTTCTCAGTATTTTTTCCACCAAGTAGCAAAACTCCAGTTCACTTGCCGTTCGTCACTGGCTCCTCCTGATGGAAAAGAGGTAACTACAGGTTGGCTTTCGGTATAAACAATTAGGTGCCAATCTGGTTTGCCGCACTCGTTGATTTTCATAGGCCTTTTATGGTATTCGTTTCGCGTAGCAATTTGCCCGGCAAATGGAGTTTGTCTCACACAGAATGGAAGTGTTTTTATAGACACTTCCTTGCACAGTCAATTGGTTCGTTAATTCTTGATAGTAAACGATATCTGTTCTGGGAAAGGTGACAGTTCAATTTCGTGTTTCGAAAATCTCGTACTTCTTTCGATCAAAATGTTCTCTGTAAAGATATATATTGCAATACAGTCATTTAATCCGATAGTTTATCTAACAGATTCGGAATTCGCTTAGGTACTGTATCATCATTAGCAGAAAACGATGAAGCCTGCTTGAAGCAACTTCGCATCGGCGGTAGCAAGTTGACTAAGTGTAATGAGAAAACGATTACCTATAAGTTTAGTGGCTGTACAATGAATCCGACAACTTGTTATTCAGACAGGTGTGAAGTCATTTTTGCGCATCCTGCTGTCGTAGTTTAAGTTCGACGAACAAAAACCATATGACGTTAAAATATCCAACTTCTGTTAAATGCTCTCACTTATCACATGTCTGATTCAGAGTGCTATATTTGCAGAAGGCAAACTAGGTTTGGATGTTGGTCTCAGTTTGCTACAACCAAACGTTTGGCCACTTAGCTTGCTGAACTGCATCGGAAATGATAAGCATTTAGATGAGTAATGCTTCTACTCGGTTACGCCGAGTTATATTTTGGTGTGCTTTTCACAGGATGTAAACGAAATGTAGTCCAATATGTCCTAATTCGATACAGCACTGACTGGTCTTTAATGATACACTTCATAATAATCCGTGTTTGGACTACCTGAAAGGTACTTATCTGTGGTCGTCTGCTCGTAGAACATACTGTAATTCACGGAAAAAGTCTTTCTGTGTTTATCTTGCTTTTTGAATTGACCACCCAGAGGATTTTTGCACCCCAAGGTGGTATCTTGTTTTTCAATCAAAGAAGTGTTCAAGATTACTGCGAAATGACAGTGAATGTCTCTCTCATTACCTTTCTATTATTCACGTTGTTTACGGATCCACAATGTCTTATAATAATATTAGATTATGTTTCTAGGCACTTTTTTTCAACCCATTCATATGATCACGATTGTTCATGGAACAGCGAAAGAAGATAAAAGGGGTTACTAAAGCATGTTTGCTTCTGATGTTCACAATACATTCTAATTTGCACATACCGTGTCTTACAACCAGAGCATTGTTTGCTGGAAATTCCCATGCAGAATGCGTTCACCGAATTCTCATGAATTTAGAAATTAAAGTTGATCTAAATCAGGTTTTTTGACAGGGTTAACATTCTGTGAAAAGAAGTGTCTGTTGCTTAAATTTGGGTATTATAATGTTCACAAGCTTACAAAATTCTACTAATCAAGCATACTAATTTAACTAGTGAGCATTTCGGAATGACATAAACTCAGTGGAAAGTATCATTTGCTGGAATTTTTTCTGCCACATTTTGCGGAATAACTTGAAAAGCATGATCCCTAGGATTAGACAAAGGTTTCTGAAGATTTTCTATTCGTGAGAAAATGTAACAGGTGGTTGGCCTGATGTTTACAGTGCTAGGGTCAAAACTAAAAGCCTTACCTATAAGCTTCCGTAAACTGGAAAGTGCAGAAGGGTTTCTCTGATATGCTCATTTACTTCACATTGCTTACACTACGTCAATGAGCCTATCCGATTAAAACTCCGACTTTGTTGCTCATGTGAGAGGTTTCTCACCAGCTACCAACATAATTCGCTGCTAAATGTTAGTCAGAAAGTTGAGAGACTCGAAATGTGGTTGGGTGTTTAGATGTTAGGGTCAAACTGGGCTAGTTTAAAGGCATCGGTGCTGTTGTCTCAAGAATAAGCTAACCAGAGATAAAGACTTGGTCGTGGTGACCATTTGCGCTATTGACAAGCTCGAATGAAAATGACATGTACGTTCAAGTTTCTCTCGAGAGGACTAGCTGATCATTCTTTGTGAGTACAAAAACTGCGGTCAAGTTTTCGTTGTCTATTTCAGGAGGTATTGTATACTAGTCGTTTGGTAATGTTTTTTGACCGGTATACTATAAAATGTATCCATAATTGACAGGGCACACTGCAATTGGCACGTTCTGAAGTGACTTTTTAATAAGTTCGAGCACTTGCTAAAATTATAGTTGAATCCAGATTCATTCAGTAGGCACATGTTTTTCCACCAACATATTATTCTCGACTAGGGAATCGGGCTTGAATTTGTTTTGTTTTGCCTGAGTCATGTTCATTTTTCTCATACACTCGTCCCTGTGCATGATCAGGATACCAGAGCTCTCATCATGATTTCTGGAATAATGCCAACTTTTCAATGTATTCGGAGATATATCCCATCAATATGTTCACACTTAAATGCAATCTTGAAAGCTGTAACAAATGCCGTCAGATGAACATATAAGTCAGTCTGAAGTATCGAGCGTTAGGTATAACCATTTACCGGACGTCTCTTCAGATGAAATGATATCTATTGCTTTCGATCATAACTGCATCTACGGCATTTAATAGTATGTAATGGTTTACTCGATTATGTACTCAACAGAAACAGTGGCGTTATCTTCGCTAACGAACGGTTAGTACGCTTCGATCTTCTGGTTGTAATAGTGAATTGTGATTACGTCGAACGAAATCTATTTATTTCTATAGAACGAACACAAGTTAAATGAAAAGTCTTCTAGGAACAAACGTGTGATTGTTGGATTTTACTATGAATTTGAGTAGTCATGTCTCTTCCGACCTTGAGTTAGCGGAACTGTACTCTTTTATTGTAGCGGGTTTCTTGCTTCCTCACTAAGAATACTTCCAACTTTTCCAGTTCCGGCCCACTTAAGGTCCGAGCACTCGTTGCAGTTGCATAAGTAACTGCATTTCTATAAATGTTTTGATGTATACCCTCGAACGGAAATTCTATCGTGACCCTTCTTATTCATGTTTGAACTCTACCAACCGAAATTGTCGGATTGTGGTTGGAACGGTATGCCTTTACCTTGCTATCTGACTTTAACAGTAACTACGAACTTCACGACCATCGCCTGCTGGAGCGCTAGGCTTGCATGCACAATTATTTCGAAATTTGCTGGAATTCGACGAGGTTGGCCTCAAGGCATGTGTTTGAACTAGAGCGAGTTGTGCGTTTGGTGTGAGTAATTTTCTTGTGAGGCCTGTCATATTAAAAAGGACAATTTAACTACCTGAGATAACGGCACAGTGAGCAGATATAGTTCAATCACTTTCATTCTATCAACACTGGTCTAACTAGCAGAAAGCCGCTAAGTGAGCTAAGCATCTGTGTATATCCCTCTCTTTGACTCGAAAATGTAGGTAAAACTAGTAGATGCTCCAACAGATTCGGGTTGCGGTGGTGAACCACTTATCAGTAAGATAGAATCGTTGATGAGTTAGACTCGACCACGACTCCTCAGTGTTTCGGTGTCTTACTCGAATTGATGAAAGAGGCTGAGAGAGCCTTCTGTAATTTGACAGCATACCAAATGTAAAACATGGCTTTGGAGGGGCACGGTTATGGTGGACGATAAGACACGTATGTGCTTCCATGTATGTAATCAAGGGGACTAGGCAGTTAAGTGAGCAAACGGTAATATGTATGTTATTAAACAGGTTGTTTCTGATATCAACACATCAAACCTGATACAGTTAGTGAAGCATAAAAAAATTATTGTTTACCGCATTAAGTAGTGAGAAAGCGACCATCAAAGCAGTCACCTACTGCTCGGCCGGTTGTACAAAATATGTTTACAAATTTCAGAGATTGCAAGGAGAAGGTGTTAGGTTGCCCGCTTCCAGACAGCTATATATCAAGGACAGAATTAATCCTATGTAACCCACGTATGAATTCAATTTTTCTTTCCATAAACTGTATATGTTAAGGGCCTTCTGCCATGAATAAAACACAAGAGAAAAATGACATGAATTGGCTAAGTTGGCACAATGCAATTAACCTTGAGTTTTGTCAGAAGTTTATTGACAAGCTACTGTAAAGAAACGACTGACGTAAATTATTATCTAGTTGGTTCCAAAGTGTGCATAGTAGCGATACTCCAATACAAATGTAAGAGTAATTCGGATTGGGCAAGGGAGTATGGTTCAGGTTCTTTGGAAGTAACCGGCCGAATTGACTGTTATTGCCATTCATCGGATATGCTTACTCGACTTTCCGCGATCACAAATCCCATTAGGTGATCGGTAAATGTTTAATTTTTTGTTAATTCGGTTAACTGCGGTTCACTTGCGCTGGGTGCTCCGGATTCATTGCGATCCGATAGTCAGTACAACTGTCAACACCGCTTGCGGAAGACTATCATGATTCTAACTGGCTTTTGTGATTTTAAACAGTAAGGTGCCATCAGCAATGTATGGCTATTGGGGATAACGGGTGAATGATCATGATTCTGGTTGATGAATTTGGAACATCAATTGCACTTTCTTGCTACCTTACGCTTATAAACTTACACTACTATCCGAGAGCTTGAATTGCACTGGGGTTCGAGACATTGTCAATAATTGCATCCTATTCAAGCCCTACCGGTCTGAACGATTTGCATTGACACAGCCGCAAGTGAACGAAACCATGGTTTCTTATTAGTTTGTGTTGTTTACGTTCAAACTGATTCTCTTCCGTGACCACTCTTGTATGCATCCTGCACACATAATCAGTGGACGTTTTGTCTTTCATCATTATTGTAATGGTAGACATGTTACTTATAACACAGTAGAATAAAACACTATATCAAACAATACTTAGGGTGAACTTTATCAACTGACGTGTTTGTATGACGGTTTCACAGCATGATTCACCATAAACATCATCACACCTATGTGCTGAAGTTGGGATGCAGATTATCCATTTACTTACATTGCTTTAGCATTCTATGGCGCCAGAATGTTGACTTCAGTCCATAATTTGACACCGAAGATATGTGTGCAGGATTTACTGATCAAAATAGCATCATCTTGACAATAACTTTTATTTTTTATGCTGAACCTCATAACTAGTGCAAGTGATGACGATAGTTACATAGTGTACTTCCAAAGATTGGCATCTTCATCTGAGGTTCACCTGACAACTAACGGATATTTTCTTTCATTTTAACGTTAGATTATAAAAGTTTATCGTCCAGAGATGTCATTTGTTTAGCGAGTGTGCAGAAGTTTTGTAGACCCGTGGTTGCTCAGAAGTCTTTCTTCAAGTGCTATCAAATTTTACGACCAAGTAACGTTTTGTAAGTTTCGTCAATCACCTGCTCTCTGGACTGGTCGTATATCTGTGGAGTCTTACTTTGGGTGGTTGAAGAACTTGGTGGCGTTTACAAAATTATATCAGGGAAGCTTTCTAGTCTGTTGCCGCTACATGTAGGCTTATTCACTGATCCGTCAGTTACGCAACTCCTCTGACAACCGCGCAAGTTTTGTGACGCAAGTTTTCTAGCTGTGATGAAAGTCAGGTTTAACCACGAAATTCGTCTGTTGTAAGCTGTTTCAGACTTATCCTATCTCTCGACTAGAAAGAACAGTCGTGGACTGTCTAGCTCATGGTTAGCGTAACGAGTCGGTTCTTATTATCATATCGAGGCTAACAGGAATGACCTGTGTACATTAGCCATCTAACAAGAGTTCGGAAGTTTTTCGAGCCGAACCTCACCCAGTTTGAGTACCACCTCGTTTGGTTTGAAAAACTGGTTTCAGTAGATCCGCTGAATGAGACACTTTTTAGAAAGGCCCTTCAAACGGAATCAATAGACTCGAATATCTCTATTCCTATCGCTTATCACCAGTGTCCACTCCTATCACGACAGGAGTTAAAACACCGGCAACTTTTCTTAGTACTACCGGGTGGACCACTGTGCCATTAGCCTCACATCAGGCAAGAACGAATTCAGATCGGAATGTGAACCTCAGTTGAGGAGCCTGCTTGCTGACACCACCTGACGTTTGCGATTGAACGTGAACAGTGATATTCAAGTAAATTAAGGAGCTTTTCATCATCAGCGTATAATGGCCGTGGTACCGTTGTAAATTATGTCTGCGCTAACTGCAGCTTGACGACCTCGAACATGAATTTCGGGCTAGACAATTTGAACCCCAAGATTAGGATTTTTCTCTAGGTCGAATTTGAAGAAATACTCTTTTGAGAGACCCTTTTGACCTTTTCGGCTGCTACAAACTGAACGTCAATCAGAAGCGATTGCGCCTGACTGATTCTTCTCTCATCAGCGTTTGCTCCGGATTCAGATTTGCACCATGACAGCGATGTACGCTGTAGGAGAGGTACTACAACGATAAAACTGGAATTTAGTGTACTGAGACGTCAACGGGAATGAGAAAAACTATTAGCAACAGTGATTGAAGTTCAGCACATTAACGAAAGCTCTTCCATTATCTTTTAATATGGCAATTTGCTCTCTTTATTCCATTCTTATCTAATTTTCTTCTTAGACATCTAAGCAAAGGGTAAGCACTAATCACACTTCGTCAATTAGTCTGAGAATTCACGACGGAAACTATACCAAAATCTTGTAAGCACCAGGAGTACAGAAAGTAATCACATAAGCAAAGTGGGCTAAATGTGAAATAAGCGCACGTCAACGGAGTCAAAGTGTATAACTGGTGATCATAATAGGGGGGTATAAACAATGTTTAACGCTACTTGGGTTAATGGCTTCGGGTCAACTCAGGTCAGTGTCGAGTATGGACACCTGCGCAGTTAGATTTCATGATTGCATTTCAAGGAAATGTTGATAAAATTTCCAAAACTGAATTAAAACAGCATGGCAATTAATTTTCATTAATAAACAAGACTTTAACTGTTTCTTATAAAAATTATTTTCCTCTATGTTTTGTCGTTATTTATTACATTTCGTCCTAGTAATTCGTAGTAACATACTGTGTCCGAACTCTCCTGGTAAACCGGGAAATATGTAGCTAAACGTATGTCTTGCTTCTGGAACCACAAAAGCTGAAACTGCTCAAGGTGTTCTACTGGGGTAGACTTCTTACTGAAGCACTGAAAAGATTTCGAAAGACACCGTGGAATGAGTCTATAAACCAGTTAGCACGTGAAATTCTTGCGTTTCCTGGAGGCATTCGAAGTTCACTTGATACAACGACAAATAACGTCTAGACATTCTCCTTCTGTCGCTTGGGTGAGTCTAGTCTGCGCTCAGATTTGCCTATGGAGAACTCTGTGAATAAATTTATATCAACAAGCAAGAAGATGAAAGAGAAACTGTGACATTTTACTACCCCTATTGAAGAAGAGAACAAAACCGCGTAGCCGAACGTTTTACGCAATTTTGGAAGTTGCACTGATATGTGCTTTCGATGTGAACTTTACGGGTCAGAATAATATTGGCTTCTAATAAAATTGACAGTTTTTCAGCCTCTCTTATGAATACTTACAGTGATATGCTCTACAGTGGATTAAGAGAGAGTAAGCGGTCAGATTTTCAACCAGTTCTCTTCTTGAAAAGAAAGCGACATTCGTATTGGTGTAAAGAGGAGGGGGATTAAAACATGCACCCTAAGATGTAGATTAAAGCCCGTGAATCGGTTTACAAATGTAAATGTTTTCATTCGGGAATCCGCTGGTTTATTCACACTCTGAAAAAAGGTGCCGTGAACAGTCTTTGTGGACCGTTATCATCATGTCGTAAATTGTTAACTGATAAATCTTTTGACAGCGTAGATGAACCACCGACTAGAAAACCGAGTTATCTTGGAGTTGAACATCTGCCGACCACATGTTGTCAAGGTGCAAGATGACTGGCGTTCAAAATACTCAAAATCTCTAACAGGTTCATTCAAACTTCGGCTGAAAACGTTAAAAAACCGTTGGAAGATATGTTCAATCTACAGGACAGTGAACCAGACAAGCCTTCGCAATTGGAACAAAGTTTTGATTGTTTTACACAGGTTTAGTGCATGAATGTGCATAATGAATTGAAATTTAGCCACATTTTCCCCGATGGTAAGTTTGGTATAAATAAGAAATATTGGAAGTAATCAAGATCAACGATACTGGACATGAAAGACGTTTATGGAAAAGATGTCCTACTTTCATTAGCCTTGAATTACTGCACTTGACCTTAATGCCATAACTTCGGACGGCGGGTGTAAGTGGCTTTGTGAGATTTTTACCTATGGATGGAGTGATCTTAAGTTTTAGTATGCCGGTTTTCAAACTATACTATCCTCATTTTGGATTGTTCGTTTTCCCCCAGTAGCGCCATTAATGCTCTCTCACGAGAGTTAGATATGCTTATGTTGGTGGCACTGAAAAACATAAAAATGGTATTCATTCAGTGAACTGGAGACTAAAGACAACAACATTGCATTGCGTGATGGCCCCAAACAGCAGGACTTGTAATTATGTCGGATAAGTGAAAGCTGATTGTAAACTAACAAGGTGTTTGTGCTCGTCATTTATCTATTATAATTGTATGCCTCATGGTGTTAATGTACTGCGATCGCGAGTTTCATAAAAGCGTTTTGTTTAGCAATCATTTGCATGGAGAAGTAGGGAGTATACAAACACCAGGTGGAAAATAATACTCAAACTGTTTCATTTGAAAACTGGGAAGTATGAGAGCTCGGTCAGGTATCATTTTAGTTTGCGTCTTCGTGGTTTGTGTAGATGATTCCGGTACATCCAAAATAAATGTACCTGATATGACAGTCCCTCCGCTTGAAAATCCAGGTGACTCCTCGACTGTTTTTGTCTGTTTCTTTCCGGTTTTGAACACCAATTTGTTCAACATTTCAAGTCTACTCATTCCAAAAACTGTGAAATTGAGAATTTCCAGGAATTAAAGGCTTGCAGGAAAAGATGAGATTAAATCATGAATGTAGGAAGGGTTTTACACTAAATCAAACAGTAGACATTATCAACTTCCATCATTCTATCTCATTCCAAAATATCTTTGTGCAATATTTTCGATTACTCTTTCACGATTTACACCTTAATGTTATGGCTTCAAAGTATACATAGAACAGATAGGATGCGGTTTTCTTGAAATCTTCCCAAAGATGTAGTGAATTACCATTTCAGTGAATATTTTCTGTAAAATTATACTAGCCGTGTTTTACGATCCCCATTTATCAATCGGAAGGTGCAGTATGCTTTACACTCTAATCTGGCCAGATAAGTGAAAACAAATTGTAACGCTGTGTTGACACAACACACCACCAACTGACTGTTCATTAAGACGACCGTCTGCCGGATATCGCTCAACTGTGAGTATTGTAGTTGGAATTCATTGTCAAAGCTAGAAAATATGATTGGGTGGGTTAAACAAAAAGTCATTTTTACTAAACCACAGTTTATATTAATGAATGTCAACACCTTTTTCGGCGTCCACACACCCGCAACGTGAAGTCCAAATATATTTTGCTCAAAGTAACCGTTGTGACACACGTTTTAAAGAACACTTTTAAGTACATATTGAGCCGCATGGTGTAGTTGAGCTACTGTTTTACTTGGTTGCATCAAACTGATGACGTTTTGAAGACTGTGTGATTCTCATCTTCATCCACATGTATCGCATCATTGTGTGGCCGAAGTAAACCAAAATAGTGGACTGTGGTAAGGTTAGAGCAGTTCTCAGTGTACTCAGACGGCAAATGTATCTAGTCAGCGTGTATATATCGACAGTTTTTCACTAAGTTACGCGTTCACTGAATGGCCAACGATTTGAGACGTCGCAAAAATTACGGTGAAATGAGAGACGTCCGAGAAGGCGGCTGGTTTGAGTGTTTTCGCCGTTATTATAGAAAGCTTTTTAGACTACGCTTACATCTGTCTAGTTAGGTAGGATCATGAGAGAGAAACCTTATCAACAAAAACTTTCTTCTGATGAAATCGAAAAACACTGGAGAAGTTTCTGATTAAAAGTAAATCGGCGAAAACTACTCGTAAACAAACAAAAAGCACCGGTTCGTGTTGGTTACGATCGCAGATGAGGCAGAATTCAGGTTATTATTAACTGATCTAGACAGATTGCACGGAATCACCTTGTTTGTGGGTTGAGCTTGTGTTCACCTATGTTAGTTCTAAAGTGTGAATTAGCTGTTTTTGGAAGCAGACACTCGAATGGATCAATCGGTTCGAGATCACCTTGAGCGCGAACAAGATGGGCCACCTGATCTGCTACGCAATGGTCGAGCAAGTCACAAAACGGGAACGCCCCGGTCGAGTATGTCCACGCCCGCCAGCGTTCACAAATCTCTCAGTTGATCACCGAACATTGCACTGTGTAAAATCCGAAACATGGGAACAGTAAAATAAATAGATCGGGCTCATGGCAAAATTGTTATGTACAGTATGTCCCTGAGGTAGGACCCTGGCAACTAAATCTGGCGTCCGAATCACAGGGCAGTCTGGTCTGGGGTGTGTATGGCACAGTTTAGGTTTTGAATTCCCTCTAATTTCACCCGGGAACAGAACTGCTAACCGAGACGAGCAAGCAAACAGGGGAAAACTATCTTCAAACTCATAGCCGACTCAGCTGGTTGTAAGTTTGAGCTGGAGAGTGTATGCACCTCTCCAGTCAGGTCGTTCAGAACCGTCATACCAGTCCTTGGTCACCAGGGCTCACAAACGATAACAGCTGGTTGCTCACACACTTGCTTGCGCCTTAGAGGCAACGCTGAGCCGGGAATTACTAGACAAAGCGAAAGTACAATATTCCCATACGGACCATAAAACTAAGACACCTTTTAATTACTCAGTAGTGGACCGAACTCCAGCTTAATTATTGCAGGATGCAGACAAGTACCGGCTACACGAGGAGGTCTGATTTCAGGGGCTTCGACCGTCGGATGTGGACAAACGGGTCATTTTGCACGTGATGCTTATCAGAAACGTATATACATATATTCCGTAGCATTTATTGGTGAGCCACTATTCTA
The DNA here is from genome assembly GCA_008508345.1 of Paragonimus westermani. NCBI lineage: Eukaryota > Metazoa > Platyhelminthes > Trematoda > Plagiorchiida > Troglotrematidae > Paragonimus > Paragonimus westermani. Next base: position 12,646 of record QNGE01004855.1, on the reverse strand, counting down.
TTTAAATGGATTTGTGAAAAGGATCCACTATTAGCACATCAATATGCGCCATCGGTTTGCTTAGGAAACAGTCGAATGTACAAATAACGTTCGCTTCATCATTGCTGAGTGTGATTTCCGGATTATCTGGCAACGTCTATTCTGAGTTGTATGTTGCAAAATCACTTGCAATGCAATGGGTGTTGCTGACCACATCTGTAGGTTGGCATGTTATCAAGTGCACGCACACTAGAAGTCAGTTTCATAAGGACTGAGGTTCCCGATTGCACGTTTTTGTTTGGTTGCTTTCGCCTGAAACCTTTTCAGCCCGAGACAATAAAAACTGAGGAATTGTTAGCAAGAATCCCGAAACAAGCCAAACCAGTACAAAGCAAGTGCAGAGTTGCACACAATCACGGTCTGTCCCGTAGTTCAGTTTCCAAGAGTGGAAGGGAACAAGGGGGTCAAACGGTTACCCTCGTTACCGTGAGGTGAGCCGATGAAACAAGAGGCAAACATATTTCATATCTAAATTCTGTTGTGGATTCCGTTTTAAATAAGAAAAATTTTTTCTTGCACTAGCCATTTATGTCTCTGTTATTCTGCGTACCACTATTTTTATGAAGCCGAACATCTATTATATTTTTGAAAAACCGAAAATGTGTAAAAGCTACTATTACATAAGACTGACGGAAATTTTAGGGTCTTTTCAAAAAAATGTATGTGGTTTGCCATCAGCATCAAACCCATCCTTAATCTGAAGCGACTTTGTAAGGTCGTATAAGCACTCTTGTGATTTAGTTCACATAGCTACTTTTCTTCAAACGTTTTATAAAAATCCTAGTCGAGTACTCAAAAGCTTATGTTTATAAACACTTACTGATTGCAAGATCGTGAGCAAAAATAAATGACATTTTTAAATCAGAAGAACGTCAAATTTTTATATCGGTATATTAGGACGTTGCTTAAAAAATGGAAACAGTCGAACTTTCATTTCAGTGGATGGAGTGAAAAGGAATTCACAAACATTGTGTGACTGAAGGCTGTAAATGTCAAAAGTACTGCTTTTAACAGGTGAGATGAACCAGAAGCTCATGCTCACCACAATGTAGCCTATCATACAGCAGTATGATCAACTTACTGCACGCATTCAGGCGTTAGGAGTAGGAGTTGTTCAGAGCAATTCAATCTTAAGAAGCTTACAATTATAGTGTATGCATGCGCCTTTTTATACGCAGGTCCTACCTATTTTTTAATCCAAAGAAAATCCGACATATTCAGTTCGCACCAATTAGAAGGTCGCTTCATCTTCTTAAATATTTCCTTTGATGAAGTGCTATTTTTATCCATATGATTAGGCGTTTAGCTTGCATCTGTGAGAGCTTTCTATGGGATGAACACCTACATTTGATGGTAGCGTTTATGATCGACACGTTTTTCACTTCGCCCTATTCGGCATTGAATTCTGTCAGATATTTCCCAGACCAATTAAATGCAATTAGTAGTTATGCGCACTTTTCTTTAAACTACCATGTAACCGGATGTCTAAAATCAATTAACTGATGCCTTTTCAATCGTTCTCAGTCATTTCGGAGTATGCAAAACCTTACATGTAATCGAAAACTGCTTGGGTAACGAGAAAAAATGGTAAAAAATTAAGCAAATATACGTAACTGACTTACCTCCATGTACTCAAGTTAGCACATCAAGAAACGAAAGATGTGCCGTGACATGTTGACATTAGTTTGCAGTTTACTGCTGGAGAACTTGCACACACAAATATATGCATTTCTACATAAAAAATGTGACTTTGTAGTTCGCCAAACCCGGATCCATCTAATGGTGCAGCCAGCAGCACGCAGTACAAAAGAACAAATTAGAAACTACTAGCAAAACGATTTATTATCCAACGAATTTTAATCCATCCTATCAGAAACATGGAAATACCGGTAATTAAAATGCTTATTCGAACCAGGTTATTGAGAAGATATACTTGACCACACACACGCACGCACACTGAAACTGTCACTTTGCCAAGACATTTAATGATTGACGGTCAAGCCTTTCGGTTCACATACAAGTGGTTCTTATCTGTGAATATTAACAAACTCAGTGGATTTCGATTTTTTCAGTCCTTTCCAGATTCCCGTAGAATTCATAAGAAGCAAATCTTGCAAACAGCTGTTTTCGGTAATTCTTATCGGGCTTCTACAATCACATGGGAATACGTGCGGGCTATATACGAAATTATGACGAGTTAAACAGGAACATTAAGATGAGAGAAATGGTACAGATCACAGACTACTGGGAGAGGGTGGGGTGTTGGTGAATGTGTTCGGGTGTTATACGGGCTTGTCATGAGATATTCGTTTATCAATGTCAAGCGGTTCACGCCTGTTCGAGTTTCAAGTGGATGTGGAATGATTGGCCAGGGGAGATGGGGGGTTTGTACGAATTGTTTTTGGGCACACAGGCAGGGGTTGTGCAGTCTGATAGCAATAGCCTCAGCGGTTGATAACAATCGCATTCTGACAGTTCTGGAGCCGGCTTGACGAACCTTGTAGATGATTCGGAATGCTTCATCTGGATTTATTCAATGGCCAGTGTTGGTTAGATGGGAGCCGATTGCACTGGAAATAGGCTTTAGCGAACCATTGCGAAGCCATTTCGGTAGGTGTTCACGAATCCTTTCCGATAGCCGTCTTGTGGTCATCCGAACCCAACCCGATTGACAACAACAGGTGAGAGAGTAGATAGAGAAAGACGAAGAGAACTTTAGCAAACTATCCTTAAGGCGTGGCACCAGTACCGGGCACGTGTCGAACGACACGATAAGTCTCGCTTCAGGGTAGGCAATCTCGACCGCGTTTGAAAGTCTGCGGCTAATTATTTCACTATTAACAGAGCGCGAAATATCTGTACACCCGACACTCTCCAGGAGGAGGTAAGATATATTCGAGAAACTCCCACTAGAAATGGATACCCTGAGAGATTCATAGATAAAAATCTGCATTCCGGTACGAAGCTAGAACTCGTCCAGACAGTGCAGAAAAAGCCGGTTTTCATCTGTCTCTCATATAGAGAAGAAGTGTTGATTACTTAAATGGATATAAAAACATTTTTCCTGATGACCTTTTCTTTGTAGGTCTACAGAAACCTAGAAGTTGAACATGAGATGCTATGAAAACTAATACTAATTAACGGCTACTCCAAATAAAGGTTGTTGGTCACAACAAGTTATACAACAGCAGTTAATTAATTCGTAAAGCTTAAAAGAAGCCTGCTTATCTATTTCCACAACAAAAGAACCATGGGCTGGATGACCTGGAGCACAAAACATGGGCTGTCATAATTTATACGTGTTTTTCTGCGCATTTGCACTTAGTTTAAAATATCTAGTGATCAGTTCTCTATAATCCCTAACAATCAACTTAATTATCCCATTGCCCACATTGTGTACAGGTAAATAGACGGTTGTCATGATGTTTGTATCGGTAGGACAAATCAACACCTACCTCCGAGGAATGCCAGGTCCATCCAGAAATGGCCGGAACAACCAAAGACGCGGTAGTGGCAAGCGTCTCGGCAAAAACACACTTTCCGGAAAACTAATAAAGAAAATGAATCACCAACCAGACTAAGTTAGCTCACTCACTTACTGGCAGTTAACGACATGCCTATCTGAACGTATTAACCGATCCTAATTACAAAACGTACTTGAGGCAACTCACCGGAATGCCGTATTACTGACTTTACACCATCTGATTTGATCATGTGGGTGTGTCTAGGAGCTGATTGTCTAATGCGTTTAAAAGAAGCGCACACTGAGTGCTGAATGATTTACTGGGACGTTTCGAATCCACACTAAGATCCCTTATGGTACATATATATATATATGTATGTATACACGCATATATATATATATATACATATATATATATGTGCTGACGCGAAGGAACAAGACCGAACCAGCTGTCCACCGCTTCACAGGTGGTCGATGGGACGGGCTACATACACTTCCACGCTAATATGCCATCACAGTTGACAAGCGTGTCTGGCGATGCACGTCGATAGGACCAATGAGTTGAGCAGTGGAACCGGTAACATGTTGCCTAAACTATTTTCTATGGCCCATCAGTAGTCTGATGAAACGTAACTAACGATAGGGTGGCTATTTAATGACATACTAATAAGAGGTTACTCGTTTTGACGGCTCGCTTTTGGTCACTTACGTAGAAGAATTTAAATGCGACTAACTTTAATTCGTCACAACTAGCGTTGGAAACCCAAGTAAAACTAAAACATAGAAATGATGATATTCATGTCACGTGGAAGAAATTCTCATTAAGCATGGGCAGGATATATCGACGTGACTGACTGACGGCAACTTACTGAAACATCTAGTTACTTCATATATTATAGATGGAACTAAAACAATCCATGAAATTTTCCTTCAACCAACCGAAGAAGATTGTCAACTGGACGGCCTTAGGGTGGTCTATTCTCTGCCGTGTTTCCCCTATAAGAGTTGCAATTCAACCTATACATCGACGATACACAATAGATGAACATCAAATACAGCAATGTTGTTTCGTTGGAATTTCAACAAGACGCATTTTACAACACAGCTTTTGTTTGAAGTTCACCTACTAGACACAAAAAATTATATTGTTCTCTGTCAACCACATCGTCTCTGACGTAGGTAGCTTCGGAAGCCATCATATAGTTTTTCGTGTTCACCTTCCGAAATCGTTCGTGTGGCATTTCAGTTAAACTACGGAATGTGCGTTGAAGCTAAGCAGTATTCATTTTATGAGGACATCAGCAAGGATGGGTGGCGCTGCAACTCCTTATCCCCTCAATAAGGTGGTTAACACCCTTGTTTGCTAGTACCAAGATAATGTTCGTGTTCCTTGTGGGTTCAGTGTGCTAACTTTCGTTTGTAAACGTAAACGTTGAATAGAAAACGAAATTGTATTTTCCGGCCCCCCGCACTTCTTACTTACTTCAGTGTGGTAACTTCGAAATGTTCAATAATTTAAACTGTTTGGTGGATTGAGTGATTCGTATGGGTGCTTGGGTCGCAGGATCAGCGTAACCTGCCTAGAAGAGAGCAGTGATTGCATATGACAATAGCCAAGTTTGAAATTATGTTTCAACATCACCAAGACATTATCAAGCGGAATCGAAGGGAGGGTGATGATAAGTCATATACAGTCGAAGTGCCCGGTTCGTCTAATATAATGGCTGAGTAGTGTCCGCAACCTGATACATGAGATAAAGCGGAAGGGTAACCGGCGTGATAGATGTTCCTGAAGAACAGACGGGTAAATTTTTAATAAGCGTCTTGAGCAACTTAGACCTGGTAGTTGAGAATGGTGGTGGTGTTCATAATTCGAGTTGATTTTTCAAGGATTCGATCGTTACCGTGACCTGGTATTTAGTTTGAAAGCGTTGTATCACCGAATGAAGTAATATCAGAGTGCCATTATAGTTGAGCCTGTGTGTTTGGATGTAGGATTTAGAGTTTGTTCGATGTCTCTTCTTTCACGCAACAGTGGGTTAACCGTTTGTTCCGAGGTTTGGCTGATCAGCTTCCACAGCCTTGTAGCCGTTGACTTGGGATCTGATTGGTAACTTTCTGTTGGTGATTGAGTGTCCTGACTGGTCAACATTCGTCCTTTGAATGGGCGGACCGCTTCTTCGTTTACGAACTTCGGTTTGATTGACCATCCGTTGCCAAACTTAGATTGCCATCAGATCCGTACAAATTGCTCCGTTTAGATGTGCCGACATTTGGGTGCGGCAACGTTTACATCATCATGTATCTTTGGTCCGCACAGGCTCAAAGCTTTAGTCCATCACAATGATTAAGAAACCATGCGGTCGGTGTGAGGGTTAAAAACATTCTCCTGCGTGTTTGATGGTTGCCTGAGTAAAGATTAAGGCGGTGTTCAAGCTGAAAGTTTTGTCCCTTGGACGGTTGTCAGGGAAATTTGATCGTGCTTCTCGATGGCCAGTTCATGTTCAAGTTTGTACACAGGAAAATTCCATTCGGACTGATCGATTCACTACCGTCCACAGCCTTTGCGCTGATTTGTGCATTCATGTGTACTGGCTAGTTTTGCTTTTCTTATTCACAACAATGCCGTTTGCTAATGAACTATTATCCGATGAGATTTGGTGAAATTTGTCGAAGTGCTGAGCTCTTCAGTGCACATCGTGACAGGTCGGTTGGATACCGTGAAGCATAAGACGATTATGATTAACAGAGGTATCAACTGTTCCGTCGGTATTACTGCCGACCAGTATATCCATGAAGTCAGTTCGTAGACTTAACTACTGAACTTGTGATGCGTAGATAAACAGAGTTCCATGAAATTACAAACGACTCCTGACCACAGGGACTCACTTACTCCAAGTTTCAGTTCCAGGCTGTAAAACGTTTTTAAGCTACAATAATGTCGTTGAAGTTAAAAAATCTTGCGAACTCAAACCAGAGCATCGCTTTTTCTTTGCCTTCTCAATTTTCAGTTTGTCCAGAAACTGTTTAGCAATTCTTACAAAGTGTAACACGATTCTTTGTAAACAATGCACCAACTCAGGAATGATTGAACAGTGACCTATAATCAACACCTATTGGAAGAACGTCTTAGTTTAAACACCCATACGAAAAGAACAGTTGCTAGCGCGTGGAAGCTGCTCTTCTCAACAGCGATGAGTCTTAGACACCGAGTCCTGATTTCGGTCTGTGATGGGTGGGAATAGTAGAGGTGTTTGTAGCTCTGGTTGATATTTCATAAGCTCAATATTTGCTAAGCCTGGTAGGCAGGTTGCTTAGTCGCCAAATGGGGTGATACCATTGATGCGCAGGTGTTTGGGCTTGTAGGTTCGCGTGTGCGTGTTGATGTAGTTTGACGGCTGCTTGCTCTTATACACAAGAGTGAGTTTACCTGTTGATCTTGATTCCGATTGGTCAGTTATTTCAATTTCCGGAGGAAGTTCGACTGCTCACATCAAATGGTGACATATTGTTGCTGCTGAACAAAACATTGAACAGGTGGCGAACAGTCAGATTTTAGATGATGATTAAAAACAATGGGTGTTAGCTGGTAGTAACTTAGCTCACATTCCAACCTATCTTCTTAGTAAATGACATTCACTCACGAAACTCCACCAACCGCATCTAGCAATGAAATGCTTGTCAGCCCACATATTGAATTTAGCTCGATTGTGAACACCTACACAACTATCATGGTTTGCAGAATGACCAGATGGTATGTCTCGCGCACATGAAAGATCGCATTTTCACAGATAAAATGGCAGCTACTCTGGACACACACTGCTCGTGTAGAATTTGTACAAGATGAATGAACGTGGCTTCTTGAGATAGAATTCCAACGGAGTAAGCCTGAATCGTATGAAAAGATGCTGTGTAGAAATCAGCAAAGCCTGTTGAACTAATGGAATGAGATTTACTTTGGGTGAATATCCCACCGGGGTTTCCGATTTTCCGGAACTTCAAAACATCAAAGTTCCATGCTGCACTTTAATAACGAGGCAAAATGATACACGTTGATAAGTTGTCATTTTGTTCCTCTTAATCATAAAAACCACTAACTCGATATGACAGGCACGTGAAAACTGAAACAGTCGAACTTGATACATTTTACTGAATTCAAGATCAGTGACCTGACAGTAATAGTGATTGTCACGGCCCATTTTCCTGGTAAAGAAGTGGCTGGTTTTGCTTGAGGTACACAATATTCCGGAATGAACTGCGGGAGCAAAACATGTTGACACCTTGTAACGCTTGTCTTTCTGTTTTACTTCTTGCGACCTATTACCTCTGAAACTCCGTAAAACTAAATGTTAACGAGTTCAATGTTCTTTTTGATTCAACATGAAGTTGACGCAAAATTGCAATGATGTTGCAAGTTATAGTGCACTACAACGCACCTAAAAGTGTACGGAAGTAATCAGAGCAGTTTTCTAAATAACCAGTTTGACTTTGCCATTATTATCACCGTAACTGAAAAGCGTATGTGAATCGTTTAGGTGAATGAACGTTCGTCACAAAACCCTTTCTTTTGCCCATCGTCACCGAGGTAAAGACCGACCTAAGAGCTGTATGACCTCCAATCGGTTGAAAAACCTTGATTCCGTCTCCACCACCTTATAGCTGAACAGGAAAGTTGAAACGAACTGGTGGTAGCCTACGTGGACAGAAAGACGGAAAATTGCTATCAGGAAGAGAGATAATCAATTCCTCGATTTGATGTGCATATAGCTGAGAGGTTATCGGTGAACAAAAGTATATTACGATGTATCGATTTTGTTCAAACTGGAACAGGATAGATGTGAAGCTGGACAGTGGTAATATACAGACAATGCTTGAAACAACCTTTAATAGTATTTTAAGGGCCAACACCAATAGTACAATTTATCCAACTGTCATCAGATAAGGGACTGGACCGCCAAAACAGAGGCAGAGTTTGAAAAATGAGTCAATTGTGCTGCAGCAAATATATATGAAAAAAAATGAATTCGGTTTGTTTTCTCGGTAGATTTGCCCATAGCCAGGAACACAACTCTGCAAATCACCTGTGAATGCTGCTACCTCTTGACTCGAAATGATCAGCGACACACGTTTTAACAGAATAAAGTATTGTAAAGAATGCGGGGGGGGGGTTACACGAAAAGGTCAAGCTCTGATTTTCCGACGATTAATGATAACCTTTCGAACGATCAACATTCAAAAGTGTTGCAGACTGGTAAATTCAACCAGACAATAATGGGGAACTATAACATGTGCTGCAAAAACTGGTCTGTGTGTTTTGTTGTCTGACACCGCAATTCAACCTTGATTTTTTGCACGAATATTATAATGTCAACAAAAACAAGTTAATTACCAAATCCACCAGAGTGGTAGCTGAACATTCAACCAACATCAATGAACCTGGATCCAGATGATAACACATTCGATCTTATTTTTCAAAAGCCGTGAGCTCAGTTGGTTTTCATCTACACGAATTGAAGAACGTAACTCACTACATACCAGCTCTTATTATCTACTCGTACCATAATAATTCTATGAGGTTTTTCTTAGGTGGACAAAACGAACAGAAAAGCGTCGTAACAATAAAAAATAAGGTAGAGACCATTATAACTGTAAATCATTTTGCTGTTTAGAGACTGCTCAGTCGATCGTGAAGAAAACAAAGGCGCGCAAAAAGATAGACAGGTGCTGGCATCAAAAATATAGCACTCGTAAGTCCTTACCAACAAATATGATTTATATATGGAACAGTCAACGCACCATAGAAAGGTGAATATCACTGTATTTGTACCGTAGTTGGCAAGTGAGTAGAAACTGACAATTTTCGCTTGTAAGCACCGCTTGGCGCCATATTGTAGCGAAAAGGCGTGCAATAAAGCACGGTCTTTAATGTACAACTCGCAGGTTGTCATGCAACACACACACACGTTTATGAATCAGAATTCCGGTTCACAACACCTCCCGGTCTCCGGTCATACGTAGTGTACACTTCGGTTTGGTTTGTGTTGGAATAATCGCAACCACGTTCAGGTCTTCCATCCCGTTTTGCCTGCCTTGACTTATCCGTTGGTCCGATTCAGCTGAGCGATGGCTCATCCGGCCACCCATGCTGTCTCCGATACGCTTGCAATGAGCTTTTGGACGTATCTTCCCACCGCGTTGAGGAATTCCGCCGAGAGTTGGAGTACTCACACCTCGAGTATGATAATCCACCACAAAAATCGATGTATGTCTAAACAGTGAATGCACGAATTAACTTGTCACTTTTGGTTAAACACAGAAAGTCTCAGTGAAGGCCAGCTGACCAGGATGAGGCCAATATTAACACAGCCTGTTTCGCAATACGACAGAACAGGCGTTCACGTCGAAGTACAAAATGTATCAATCCAGCTGGCTTCCAGAATAATATCATTGGTATGCACATTGTTGTTAAACGTATAAGCTCAATGGAAGGTCACTTGTGCACATTTATTTACACGATAGAGCGTATCGAATACAAAAATGAGGTTGTCTGCATACTACCTGTGGTATACTGGAAACGTTTATCGATGAAAATCTCAGTTGCTTTTATGTAATTAGTTATGGAAAGTAAATTCCATTCTCTCGCAGGTTGGAAATGTTCGGCAATTTTCCGGTTCCCTTCAAGCGGGTAAATACATTTTACGAACTACGCATTTTTTAATTTAAAAGTGTCCAGACGTTAGATTTTATGATTCAAATTCAGTTCAGATTATACCATAGCGTTTTCGTCGCATAATTTTCATATTGGTCCACGTCGTGAGGATCATTCTAGTGCAGTGTGACGCGAACTGAGAACGGAAACTTTGTACCTGAGTGCCACCATTAGCTGAGTTAGGTCAGTGAGAGCTGCCGCACTGTTTTGCAGCCCCTATGGAAATTGCCAGGCGGACTCGGGCTCCGATTAGCTTGAACGACTATGGAGATGTAAACTTGTACAAGGACACGTTGGTCAAAACGAGTAAACTGATATAAAACCATGAAACGGTCACATGAAGACATTAATTTAAAAACTACTACACATAAATGAATAGGTTGTCATTCTGGCAATCTGTCACAGGCCGACCGTGTGCGTTATCGGCCTGTGTGTTATAAGCAACAGCTGATCACTATTTTATGATGGACACTGGTACGAATAGTTTGAATCTTGTGAAGTGCAAACATGTAAAAAACACCAAAGAATAACCGTGAGTTTAAATCAGCAACCTTCAATGCTATTCTGTTAGTTGAAACTTTGAGTCCTTTTGTATACTGGAACGTTCTGAGTTTTATGTCAACTCGTGGGTTAGATATAGATTGTCAACAGTACAGCCGGCCGTGTTGTAAACGTGGAACGGATAACAGTGCCAGTTTTTTCGGTGTGCATTTGTGACTTAATTTTCCAAACAAAGGTTAAAACGAGACTGTAGTTCAACCTGACACGGGCCATGCTACTAAACGTTTCCCAAAGTAGGATGCATGACTATAAATTTCGTATGTCTCTAACAAATTAGGATGTTCCAAGGAGTTTCTGTGCATGTATGAGTAGGCTGAGAGATACACGGATTGGTTGACCTCTGCTGTGAAAGGAGCACACACCTGTCGGTTGCTGGGAGTAAACAAAGTTAACTCAACTACACCGTGTAGCCAGACTGACAAAAGCGTAGAAAAACAATGTGGCGTTGAACATCGAGCTCGTACGGAATAAAACGCACACGGACAGCACCTCTTACGCACCATTTTTGTCTGTGAGTGTATGGGCGAACTACTCAAGTTAGAAAAACATAGGCTTTGGAAGCTGTCCTCCGAGCGACCGGATAAATCAGGCAAACCTTTTCTAAGGTGGACGAATGGTGCCCCTTGTGGCAACTGGCGGCCGTGACAATTGAAGGCAAGGCTGACACACTCCGAGTAACCAATCGTTCGCTTTCTCCAAGCCCAAACGTTGGGCGCGGCATGGGTGGGGAAACGATGCCGGTCAGTTCTGGCCTCAAATGAACTGGGTGAAATTCGGGTGGCATATGCCTCTGATTCCAGCAGTTATCCGCGAACATCGATATTCTACGAACATGGCTGGTCAACTCGGTGATAAACACTGGGGTTTGCTAAATAAAGACGGAAGTTTGTCAACCGGTGGTTAGTACTACGTAAGCCAAGCAATTCACAATAGAAGTCGTCTACTGGATGCACACAATATGTAAACTTTGGTTCACAGATGACTATGTTGGAAGGTATCTGATGAAGCATAGAACCAGCCACCAGTTTTAACTAGTACTGGCCTTCTCCCATTGCTTTGTCTATTGGTCTGTTCCGCGAGGTTTATGAATTAGTTACACGCCTCAGGCTAGCACGGGTTTTCATTGTCTTAAGTGACACTGAACTGCGTCCGGAGAACGCAGGTAGGTAATAGTTTTGCTGCACAAACTCTGAACTTGAGCCCAGGATCTAATCGACCAAAAGATTTACAACACGAAAACTAGTAGATGCACTTCGTATTTACTGGTCAGCACCAAATTTACAACATAGATATGTTTTTTCTAGCAAATAATTCAGGGGGTTACTAATCAATAAACGGGTTAAGATGAATCGCTATTGATTAGTAACCCTCTGAACTGTTTGTTATAAAAAAACCGATCAATGTTGTTGTAAGTTTGGTGCTGACGAATTAATACGAAATGCTTGTATCTACTAATTTTTGTGTTCTAAATCGTTTGTTCAAACTATTGACCGGGATTTATTTGTTTCACATTTGTTTTGTCAGCCGCTCGGCGCAGACCGCCCATATGATCAAGCATGAGTGCCACTGATTCATCAATCCATCAGTTCACATTCTCTCCGACAGTTAGTCTTCATCCGCCCAATTCATTAAGTGTTGGTATACGAGGTGAGAAATTGGTCCACTTCGGGGAAAATTCACACTGTCGTTTATCCGACTGTGTGTAAGGTTCGAGCATCCGGTGACTGACCAAACTCCAATCACCAAAACCTACTTTTGTGGAGAGACTTGATTTCGATATACTGGATGCTGTAGCATCGTCAGCATCCTTTACCAGTTGCATTTGTGTCAATCGAAACTAACCATCTCAAGGAAAGCTCGTTGAGGCTGCAGCA
>QNGE01004854.1:35977-53483 GCA_008508345.1 Paragonimus westermani | reverse complement strand
AAAATTCTATTCACTTCATTCACTAGGATATGCACTGCTTACGAGCTCAATCAAAAGCGACACTCGTTTTGTGAACAGACTGAACATAATATCCATCTGGATACAACAGTCATGATCAATTTCCAGTAATGTTCAGTTTGAACGTCTTGTAAACATGGTGTTGTATAAGTTTGTTTGAGTCAGTCTGATCGGAATTCGGTGTGCCACCAGCCGCTGAGAAAGAAAACTGTGGTAACCAGTCCAATAACAACACTGCAGAGTTTACTGTATAATCAATTTCCGTGTACATTTGCGAAATTGTGATCCTGGCGCTCTTCATTTTCCTTGGAAGTTAAAATCGAACAATAATGGAAACCGTAGGCATTTGGAACAGGTTTTCTACATTTTTGGGGCAATAGTTACATCTTCCTGTGAACACTACGCGGTAGTACATTTTACAAGCATCTAAAAGAAGTAACTTTGACTATGCCCAATCTCGACGTAGGTTCAACTTGATCACGAATAAACGAGAGTTATAAGGCAATTTTGGAAATCTGGATGAACTGGTGGTAGTGGAAGGGAACGCAGCTACTGGGCCCAGTTAGTTTGACCGCATGTTTTGCCAAGAATGTGGTACGTATGTTACACACGATTGTTCAGACATTTATAACAGATTGTGCAACTGTTTTGTTCTAGCGGAATCCGTTACCTGAGCACATACGTGGAGAACGGGATTCATTTCAATTATTGTTCACTTTTCTTGGCAGAAATGAACAAATCACTGTCTTAGAGTTGTTTCAAGATACAAACCTTAGAAGGCAAATTCAGAGTGTGTAAACGTGAATCAGATCGATGAATATTCTCAGGTTTCATGTCCCTATTTAAATGCGACTTGGAAATGAGATGCAATGTGCCCTACAACACGATTTTGGAGAAGCCTGGAAAGATGCATATCTCGTCATACAAATCCACAAAAACATTCACATCAGCACATGATTGAAAGCTCGTTAAGGGACTAAAGTATAATCATACTGTGGTGCAACGAACTCAGGTAACAGGTTCTTGTCGGCCTGATATTAGGCGTTTGCTGCGAACGTTTAATTTGGCGGCTTTTTGTACTGACATGTTGTAAGCACTACTTTCACCGAGAGGACATACAATGCAAATAGTTTGAAAGTCCTCTGACGAGTACGCCACAGTTTTACAGTTGGGTTAGTCAAGGTATAGCCAACGGATGCCAATCAGTTGCGATAAAGCGTTATCTGAGCACAACTGCGTACTCATTCGCAACAAGATCGGTGCTCCTAAGTACCTCAGATTCTTGTAACCTATGCCAGCGTTCAAACTAGCAGCGTTCTGAGACACGGTTGAGGGTAATTTTGATAACATTAAACGCACTAAGAAACTCCGTGTAAATGCACATTTGGTAGAGTTCAATCACAGGGCCATCATAGGCACGACCAAATAGCCGAATCCAAACGCTTAACCACGACGTTGGATAACTTGTCAGGTTTTCACGATGGTTTTGAAAGGAGAGTGAACAGAATCCCTTTGTTTCATCTAACTGACCTCTCGGCGATCAGGACTTCTCAGTTGACTTGAAGTTACTGTCTTCATCGAAACAACTAAGCATGGTCTGAAGGCGAGTGAGCCGACTAAGTTGGGTAGTGCTCAATTTGGAAATAACCCGGATCCCCTAGTCTTCACTACAACTGTAAGACCTTGTCTTATAATTTGATGATTGAATACCAGATGGATGGCCGGCTGACAGGAATGGAGAAGAGTGTAAACACGACATCCGGGGGTGAGGACGCAAATTGCCTTCATGTGTGAAGACAGTTGATTCCAAGGAAATAGCCTTGAAAGCCCCTGCAAAAATGAAGTTAATTGGGCATGCATAATTCTGCCCTGTTATTATGAAAATATATTAATGATTTTGTGTAAGCCACAGTGAACACCTCACAAGCTATCCGAATAAAATTCACACATTATGCTCCCGAAAAAATGATTTCGTTAAAGTGCGATCGTATCCACAGACAACCACGAGTGAAGCGGTTGACCAAGTAGCAAAATATCACAGTGAAATTAGCTGCCCAACAAAACAAAATAAGAACCACACTGGAAGCCGGCGGGAGGTTTGTTAAACCCCAGAAAAATAAAATGATTCAAAGACAGGATTACTTTTCTAATCAACATCACGTTAACAATGTTGATAATGTTGAGGTTGTTGCGTATTTCGCGGTTGCTCAGCCTTGGTTGGTGTTGAAAGGTGGTCCTACGCTTTGCATTCCTTCCTAACCAAACTACATCATTCATCCTGGTTCTTATATCTGCTAATGTCACCGTTTCCTCTACCCCTGTTTAGTCCTAGCCCTGTATACTTCTAAATATCAAGGTTAAACAATTTTCCTTTATATATTCCCTTGAGCAACTTATGATCCCCGTCGTTTATGGACGCGCGATAGGTCGTTTTCTCCTGACCGACCCATGAAAATTTGTGTGATTGAGCTCAACGACGTTTTAACTGTCCACCATTGGTGAGCGGCGCCTGACTGTCCATTTACTGATTCTAGACGATGTTGACGTTTGAGATATGAAACACAAAATTCTTGCACATTCGTCAAATGATTGCTGAACCAAATCCAGGTATTACGGGCGCTATCTAGTTCACCGTTGCAAGGATAGCTGATCACGGTCGTTGAATATTGAGGAAGGCATTTATCGGATGAATACATTGAGCGTAATTTTGAATTACCGATTTGTTAACGAAAGATTCGAAAAAGGGTGTGAAAATAAAGATTTACATCTGAAAAACAATATATTACGCATCCCGTTTTGCGCTCCTAAAATTTTTTAGAAAAATCGGGATTACAGAAGAGTATCAGAGAAAATATACGAATACAATAGAAGAGAGAATTGTAGAGAGGCAATGAGCTAGTTTCACTAAAACATAGGGAAGGGAAACATACGCGAACAGACCGAAACTAGGGAGCAGCGAGAAAATGTCACACTGGAAATAGGGATTAAACCACGACGATAAAAAACGCAAAGGAAAACAGAAAATAATTCATTCCTAGCGGATGAAGGATTGATGAAACGAGACGAGGCACGGTAAGAGAAAGAAAACAAAGAAAACAACGAGTTTTGCCGTCGTAAAAATGAAAATGTAACCTGGAGAATGGAAGAAGAAAAAGAAATAATCATCAGTAAAGCCGATGGGGGAACACGAAGAAGTTTGTGCAGAATGCCGCGAAGAAGAAAGCATCCAACAGGGCGAGATAAAAATGGAGAACAGTGAAAAATTTGACCGAATTTCACCTCGACGGTAATGAACAGATTGACTGACTACGATGGTCTTATTGGCAAAGAAAGGGCGGATTTCACTGTTCAGAAGGGAGGCGTCCGCAAGATGGGCCGAATTCGTTGTGGAGCTTAATGTTGTGAACTACCACGGAAATCTAGTGAGCACGTTAGATATTTTATTCTAATAACGTTTCATCACGATGATTAACAGAACAACCTTCTTCCATATCTGGCAAGTTGTTTGTTCTCAGTTTCTTTTGACTGTAAATGTAGCGGTATTTTTCAGTCCGTAGACGACTGGACATTCAAAATGTGCGCAGGTTTTCGCGGAACAGACGTGATCGATAGGTGGTGTTGGGCAAGTGACCACTCGGCAAAGCGATGGAGCGCAAAGCCACTAACACACGGATGGACAACGTCAGATTTCTGAGTAGTCAGAAAACCACGGTTAATCGCAGGTAGTTGGTGAAGGAATGTGAACCTCATATAGAAGTTGGACGTCTTCTTGACTAACGGCTTGATTGTCCAGTACCGATGCTTATTTGAAATTCCGATCTATGGGAAACTAGTCGTTGACACGGTATATTTTGTCACAATCATGTTACGCGGCATGACCCTGTTCATCACAGTCAAACATTGTTTGCCGTCAGCAGTAATTATACCCAAATGATCAGCTTGGAATGACATGAGAATTTATGCGCAACATTCCTGTAGTCGTCTCATGTTGCACGTGGACTGCAGTTGATCTAACGCTCTTCAGGCCCTGATTTGTTATTGTCATTGACGAATCGCCATCACCATTCTTCAAGGGTGTCGGAGTAATCACCGCGGTAGTCTGCTTATCCGTTTCGTCACTATTCGAAACTATGACTGACACAATACAAACGCGGGTGTGTCCGCGTGCCATGAAACATGACGACACCATGATGGTCAATATTGGCACAACATTGTGGATGAACGTGATCGCGGAGAACAAATCTTCCTTCGCCCACCCTTTCTCCGGTCAAATCTCTAATGAGCATGCTTCCTAGACTGAAGACAATCAAGCTTTTGGACCGCGTGAACGAAGGCTATTTCTGTGCATTTTTAATTTTCATTACCAGATGTTTTTCTTGACACCGCATTCTACTTACTTAACATCCGTTGATCCTACACTTCTTTGGGTTGTTTTTGACCGCATTTTTATTTTCACTTCTGATGTTTTGTCATCATGTGCGATGCTGTGTGAATAAGGATCTGAAGTGAAGAATATGGTGTCATTCACAGTTATACATTTCGATGAAATCGATGGTAATATCTTTGATTCCGACTACACCCAGCGTAGGCTTATCATCAAAATCAAATGATTCAAGTCATTTTTCTATGCTAAATTTGATGGTCATATCAACGGTAATTCATATTTCTAATCCAGAACAATAAATTCATTTGAATGAATTGTCAGACTGACTGAAAAAATAAATGAATAGCGGTTTTTGAAGCGTTTCCTCTCTGTTCGACGCTCGGTTGTTCAGGAAACTATCGCTTGCAACCGTGATCTTCTTCAAACTGGATTTCGCGCAGCACACTTTAAAACAACGTCGCGATGAGGAAAATGTTAATGATATATTAATTGATCTCTGCATGATTAGAAACGCCATCATTTTGCTCAAGTTATGGAGACCTTCCAGAAAGGTTATTGCCATTTTATAAATATAGTCCGATCGTTTGTCGCGCACGGAAAATCCGACCACATTCCATTTTTATACAAATACTACTTTTATATCCGTTCTTACGTAAAGTTTCTAAAGATCAGCGAAACGTTTGTATGAAAATCGCCCATAGTGGGCAAATTGAGGTGTTTCCGGGGCTGCTAATGTCGAAATCCCGCAGAACTCTGGCTAGCAAAATGAACTCATCTATGTGTTCTGTCACAACGACTAACAGTTGCTGTGCGCCAGTGATTTCAGGTAGCCAACAACACTGCCGACGCAGTGTACTACGAGTGAGGTAACATGTTACCATTGAAACATCTAGTCCCAGCTACCAAGCTCTGCTGGTGTAGTTCTAATAAGATTACGGTTTCCATTGGTCGTTCTACTCAAACTTGGTATACATATCACATTTTCGCCCTTCCGTTATTCCACGGATGGGATCTGTCTCCCTGTCTATCAATAGATCCATATAGCACGCGATATTTCTGCACAACACGGACCTGTGTTATTTCCCTCCAGAAGGAAAGAATATCAAGAACAATTCTATCTGTCAGTTTTATCAATGCGCACTGCAATTTTATATTCAAACTCAAAGTGAAAGAGGAAGACAAGCCGCAACTTTTAAATATTGATGTGCTCTCAGAGAAGTGCGTCAGGTCCTGCAGCAACCTGAATGGACAAACATGCAATTGACAACACAGACATTCCCAGTCAAATCTCACTGCGACATAAGCAAAACTGTGCTGAATTAGCAGGCCAAGAAATACCGTTGGGACGGATTCACTCATTAATTCATCGAAATATAGCTTCACAAACCACGGTTTGTTGTGAATGAATTACTAAATAAATACCATATGCTAAGATATTGAGAGCACCGCTGGCTCACAATCACCGTGCAGTTAGCCGTTCCAACCAGGTTGGTGGTTACAAAATGCAATTATTCATATTTCTTGCACAACATGTGGATAACCCGTTTATAAACGAGAGATCTCACACATGGATTGATTTTTCAGAATATGTCGTCTTACACTATTTATCAGAGTTCTGACTTTATTCAGTCTTCGACGCGTTCCTGCTTTTGCGTTCGTAATTGGGCTGATGTTTGGCACGGTGCGAATTGAGAGCTAACGTGTGGGAATCTCATTTGCATTGTAGCATGTACAACTGTAAGCAAGCTAAATCCCTAAAATTCAGTCTATCAAGATACATTAAACTTATACTTGTATACCATAGCGCAATGAATAAAAGAGTTTTAGTCTCTATGAATGATTGGCGTGATAGTATTATTATGTAACTTAACCTGTGGACGTACTGAACAATTTGGTCAAACCTCAAGGTCGAGTATGTCATAGGTATATATCTAAACGAACATACTCAACGACCATTCTACCAGTCGTCTTGTATTTTGTTGTTCATTAGAAGCATCAGCAATGTCGGTTTCATCGACAGCTAACTTTTAGAAACTTGTCCCTTTATTCCCACATTGTCATCCTAACCCCCACCTGAACGTCCTCCTCTGGTTGTCAGTTTAACAGTATGATTTTGCCAACTGTCCGTCGACTGACACCAGCTGAACAAATCTTTCATTCCTGCTTATCAGTGAACAATTTATAGCGCAAATTAGCGATAATGTGTGGTTTATCTTGAAATCATTTGTGCCACACTCCATCATTTGAAGCTCGAAACTCGGCGAAAAATTTCGGTTGTGATAGTAATCTACAACGAGGAAAGTGGGTGATTGGTGTTTGGAAGTTCAGATTGACGAACAGTTATTTTGAGTGGAACTAAGATATCAAGCTTTCTGAAGGAAATTGAACAACGGTCGTTTGTTCCAGGGAGTAATCAAACACCGAAGCATGTGACATTGCTTCACGAATCTCAGATAACTTACCACAAATCACATCCGTGTACCTTTCAACTGTGCCTATGGATAATTTGAAACAAACGGTTGATTGGTAAACGTGAAATTCTTCCAAGGAATAAAACAGTTCTTTTCGCATTCATCAGTAAAATTCGACAGTTTTGAATCCATCGCCAACATTGGAATCCACACATTAATATTTCGATCAGAAACAGAGTTAGCTTATTACTAACATGGGTATTTTCAACACGTGCGATGTAACCCCAAACTCTGAACTTCCCCATGAGTAGTCGTAAGGCAAATGTTCGCACATCGAATCTATTTTAGCAGAAGTTCCAGTGATATGACTGGGGCATTGCAGAACCACCGCTGATGACTGTTGAGTATGGCGCTCAGTATTGGCCGAAATTACTAATTGAAATCAAACATCACATAGCGTTTGTGGTGGAATAAATTTTCTATGCAGCCTTTTGCAAAAAGGAGCATTATGCGGGTATTTAGCTTTAATGAGGGCTATGTAGTAGAGCTGATGTCTGGCTGAGCTGCAATTTGCACTCTGTTTCTTGTGCTAGTGAGACTAACGTGTCAAACACATCCCCAGTAAATTCACAATAGGAATCAGTTTAAAGCCACACCCAATCGCTTGAAGACAACCTTGTGCGATTAGTGTCCAAAAGCTTGATCACTTTCAAAAGGAAGACTAAGCAGAATCGTTCTATTCAATCCAGTGGATAAAGTCGCAACTAGTCCTGCTCAGTGAGGTTGTAACCATTGTCCTCATGGAACAATACAAACGTGGTTTCAATCATTGGTAGTAGTTTTGAATTCAACTGAGCGGCACGATAAGGCGCGGTTTTGCAAGTAACAATTGCTTGAATGTACGCTGAACAACAAGTTCTCATAAATGAATCACATTTTTTAGCCATGCAGTTCACGGGATCATTCGTTGCGATCATAAATTTGTCACCTTCGACAGCAGATTTTACGTGTACATGAATCGGAACATTATCTCCCCTTTCACAAACATCACGCCAAATAATGCTGTAATGAGTGAACGAGTAAGCTAAGTTCATCTTTCGCGTTACTCAGCAAAACGTGCTAGGTATTCAACAGTCAACATCAGAAAGCTGAACACATAATAACAAAGTATATACATGGGGTCAGAGAAGAGCCTGCACATATCGATTGCTTAGAATGTCAATGCAGATTCGTTAGACATGTCCATTCCAGTAAAAAGCTGGAAAATAACGAACGTTTGCATGCACTTACTCAAATTTACTGGCAACAAACGAGAATGTATACAACAAACGTTTTGGAATGGTCTGTTAAAAATGTACCTTCAATAGTAAGTGGTTCAACAATATTTACTGGCATCAAACGAGAATGTATACAACAAACGTTTTGGAACGGTCTGTCAAAAACGTACCTTCAATAGTAAGTGGTTCAACAAAATCCATTTTTGGCACTTTTAAACACCTGTCTATGTCCGATTGTAGTTCACTGTACGACCACTCCTCAAGTAGTGTTGGGTTCATTTTGGCCAAAGCAAGCATATCCAACGTTAATCGTGACCAAACAATGAGCCTGTCACTGACTTTTTGGAGAACCTCGACAGTTTTGTGAAGCACAGCACCAGAACAGCTGCTTGATTCCAACGTTCTCTCCAGCTGAGGAAACATAAATAGCACAAGAGTAAGAAGTTCGATCTGAACTGGCAGCCGGTCTTAAATATATTGTTCTTGGAAGTGCAACTCGTTGTCAGAGGCTTGCTATCGACGACTATACGAAACTATCTGTGGACATTATGGAGAGTTGTGAAGCACTGGTGGGAACGCTTCCTACGATTATTGGAAGTCCCCCAAGAAACATTTTGAACAAAAAGCCTAAAGATACGTGAATGAACAGCTGCTTGATTCCAACGTTCTCTCCAGCTGAGGAAACATAAATAGCACAAGAGTAAGAAGTTCGATCTGAACTGGCAGCCGGCCTTAAGTATATTGTTCTTGGAACTGCAACTCGTTGTCAGAGGTTTGTTATAGACCACAACACGGGACTATTCGTGGACATTATGGAGAGTTGTGAAGCACTGGTGGGTACGCTTCCTACGTTTATTGGAAGTCCCCCCAATAAACATTTTAAACAAAAAGCCTAAAGATACGTGAACTGCTGCAGAATGAATGTGTACAGCTTGCAATACTGATGTGAACTATTGAAAACAATCATGCGCAATAAGTGTTAGGTGTTATTCGGATGCCCATATCACACGCACAATAGTGAGCGTTTGATTTTGTGACCAACCATTATCTTTCTACAAACTGTCACTTCGTATGACACAGTCACGACGGCCTACGCTGATGGTTTCCAGTCGGGTGCTTGGACCCACCTACACAAGAACATTCAGCTGGCGTGAACGTTCATGTTCTCAGTTGCTCAGAACTAACATAATGAATGACTTGCTTTACAAGTTGAACCGCGATGGGAATCCGCAATGAAAACATTGCATATTGACCATCTTGAATATCGCCCCACGAGTAGACCTTCATTATATTGGCAACTGACAAATTGGGGTTAATATTAAAACGTCAAGTAGGCCTGGTTGACTGTATTAAATACAATTTGAAATGCACGGAAATAATGCATACTGGCCAAATTCTTCACTTACCGATGCAATAGCGCGTTCCAGGCTGACGGCAGTTGTTTGATTGCTGACATCCAGTGTTCCTTTCAGATATACGACTGTTGAAAAAATGTCAACAGTTTAATGTCACAACCATTGAGATAAGTGCACAAATAGCCTACCTTAATTTCAAACGTAGCTCTTTCAATGAAATCATTGTTGTAACTTTTTGGAGTTGCGTGACAAACGGAGCAGTTCTGTGATTATACGACAAAATTATTCGTAGTCCGTTTTGAGCTACTGGTTTCTTTCTTATTTTGTCAGAAATCTCACCTCACCGGGAAATTTCTCGTATTTCGTAGTATCAAATTGCGCCACCAAATAAAGCGTCCCAATTTTATTTACCTTTCTTCGAAAATCTCCCACCATTTGAAGCCTATTCCCTTCTAAAAATCCTTTTTCTCCGGACGTATAAACAACTCTAATCGAACCTCAAACTCATCACTTTGCTTATAACGAAAATCCACAGTGTACCCAGTGGAAGCAGGAAAACTGGAAAAATGTATGCAAGTTAATTATGTGAACTGGATAAGCACAATGAACAAAATGAATCGCCCTTAGATGTGCACATTACTGGCCTTATTTTGTGGCAAATTGCAGGAGTAATCTCAAAGTGTACAGTCTATGCGCTTTTGCTGGTGAAGGTGAATTTATCTCATAAGTGAGTTTGGTTATATTTGTGCATGCTGATTTTCAGGCAAGGATGACACGGATTACCAATCCTGTTGATTGGTTGTGATGGATACTGACCAACTAGAACAGCGTTGTAAGGAAGGTTTTGCAACAGTGTCGTTGGGTACACCTTGCCACCAACTAAGCGTTTGTTAATGTCGCATCTGAATACGGAAAACGATCGAATCGTATATGTTTGTATACTTTGTAATAGCCATCAACGTAAACATTTCTCTTTCTAAGCATTCTCATTCTTTTAAAATATTGGTTGAGTGGTTCACATTAGATCGATTATTCCCATAGTAGCACATTGGAACACTCAGCCGTCCCCTGAGTGAAATTTGAGTGTTCCTTTTGGAACACTCACCAAACTTCCTTGTGTCTAGGTTATGTGTATCATTTCGCATGTGTGAGGGCTAATAAAAATAATACACACCTTTTTTGCTACTCAAAAACGTGTGAGCAGACTTACACCACTCATGGTGACCGCGCCAGAGGACCAATTTCAGCCATCAAACGTTACATGGGAAATGAGCACTAAGCAGTCGAAAAGGCCGAGGGGTTGTTCGCGTGTAAACGTTCACCGTTTGGCCAAACTAGCGCGCCATGAGCGTTCTGGAGGTAACGATAAGACACCCACGGTTTTGTCGCAAGGGAGGAACAACTGATCTTTCCAGTTTTGCAACACCTTCAGGGTAAGCGATGTTTTCTGTGTGGACTTGAAAATCTAAACGGACGTCCACTTGCAACCACTTCTTCAGTGTTGGGAAGTGTCACGGAAGATTCCTCAACGGAAGCAAGGTCCGCTGATCATGTTCTTCAGCCTTCCAATTCAACGATCACTCAAGCAGTGATGACAAGGACTATCTCTATGGCGCGGGATACAGGTATGCGACAATTTCATTCAACACTACTGCCATCATCATTTTAGACGACGTCGTCGGTACGAACGAGAGGAAGAGGACACCCACAGAAGTTGTCCGCGCGATTGTTGTAGAAGCTCGCCTATCTTTAAAAGCTGTCGGCATTATGCTCATTTACTTGAGGGAAGCGTTGCCTCAGCTGCCGTTGGATGCACGTACCCTTTTGGGAACATCAAGGGAGTGTGCGTGCACATTCATTGAGGGTGGAGAATACGTCCACTCTGGTTTGACTAAATGCATAAGCCACGTGGACGATGGACAGAAGACGTGAATATTCTGCGACTTCAGCTGCATATTGTTGGTATGACCCTTCTCAACAGTTCACGTTTAAAACTGTGGTTCATTCTTGGGAGACTGATAACCCCTTCCACACCAGTGTTCGTCGTGGGACCATTCTGCGGTCTTTCTGAACCTGTGAATGTCGCAGAATATTTGGATAGAGTGATAGAAGACTTGTCGATTGTATTGAGGGATGGTTTGTTGCTGTCAACATATAACCGCCATGTGCAAGTCGTTTGGATTGCGTAGTTGGTGATGCACCAGCCTGAACTTTTTTCGTCAGATGAAAAACCACACCGGTTACCACTGTGTTCTTATATATCCACATCCACCTGCTGGGTGGATCGTGAACGTCACCAGTGTAAAGGACTGCTTTAACCATTAAAAGATAGTTATGTATTTTACCCAGTAATGCACAGCTGGAAATTTGTCCGTGAAATAAACCTTACATAATTGCTCCTTTTTCTTGAACGACAACACAATGCTTGCGCTAATGAACACTTATTTTCAGATGTATCAGGTTTGATGATGAAAGCGTGGGCATAGTGCACAGGTCGTGGATTACGCAGCCAGGGTTTGCGCTCTGGCCGAGATTGCCGTACGCGAAGCGTCACAAGTTGCTCTTGGGTGGAATGACATCACCCACTGGTTCAAAGCTGTACAAACTCAAGATGCATCGCGCAACAGGTATGCGCTCTTGATTTTCCTATCATTTTCTAGTTGACTTGCAACTGGCTTACAGATACTAGCGAATACTGGGACAATTGTCAGACATACCATCGTCTGACGCCACGGATATAATGGATCGCGGTGGCATATGTAAGAGGTACAGCGAAATCGCATTACGTCGCATTTGCAGACAACCTATCGTTCGTTCTGACTTCACGTATGCGGTGGAAGAGAACCGGAAACCGCCAGTGTTCAGCGTCGATATCGGCTAGTGTCCACCACCACCATAATTGGAGAATATGTCCCATGCATCTCCATCTCAACCACGATGGACTTTGGGGTCACTGGAAAACCTGCTCTTTTTCTCCAGCCCTATTGCTTCCAGGTATGTCATTAGTAAAATGGCAATCAGTACGCATTTAGCTTCACCATCATTAGTCCACCAGCAGCACACAGTGAGGCAGTGTGCACAAACGACACAGCTAAAGAAGTGAGAGTTAAAAGGTAAGTTCGTTCGATACAAATAATCACCGTGTTCGCCAGGTGTAACTGAGAACTTAGTTCTCCAAAACATCCAAATCCGCAAGGAATTACATGCCCTACGGCTGGAAGTGAATGCATTGCGATTCCAACATGCAGCTCCCGGTACGTCATCCACTGCACTTTTCCCCGTGCGATTCCCCAAGCAATCCACAGGGGACATGCAGCTGCTGAATATGAAGCTGGAAGAAGCAGAAGTATGTACCAGGCTGGCATGTCTGACTTTTCTGATTCACAGTAAGCAGGTGACCTTTCTTAGCAGTGTCGGCGGCACATCTATGGGTGAGTGCACTCGTAATGTTATGAGAACATTACTGACGGATGAAGTAGCGAAAACCATAAACTGGAGAAGAGTAAACAATCGCGTCTCCATTGCGTCCTCACCGTTGGCCGCAGCCATCGTTGGTATGTTCGATCACCAAAAATCATCACTTGTTAAATGTAGAATCCATCATGCAGAAGGCGTGCCCCGGTGTTTCGCAGGCCGACGTCAAGAAAACCAACCAAAATGTGGATTCAGAAGCTCATATTGCGGTCAACGAAAGAAGCTGACGATCTCGTTACCGACATTTTCGCAATGTGATTATAATTACGTACTCGTGAAAGTTATACGGATGATGCTGTAAAAATTGCGCCTAATATAACGTATGAATATTTATGTGCCCTCTACATCTTCTCTCGTGAATTGGTAAAGCTAGAGTTTTCGCAAAGCGTTTCATTTTGAAACAGTACGTCAGCATACAAACTAATAAAGTTAGATTCAAACAAATAAGTTATTTTTAATACTTGTTAAAACTTTGGTTAATCGGTACCCTCTAAGAAGCCGTCTGCATTCAGTAAACCTATTTGAAAGAAGCATGCTGACAGGGCAAATCATGGCCAATTTACGACAGTCAGACTTCATCTTCCAACCGGGTTTGCAAAGTGCCTACGTCGTGAAGACAAGCTGAATGTGGAGACTAGTCGGAAACTAGACGACTGTGCCACTCCATAAGTGTACCGTACACCTACGCTTTTATCGCAGGACTCATTTCGATAGTCTTGAAGTTTAGATGCACGCGGTAAAACTGGAAGTTTTAAGAGGTTTGCATGTGACAAAATGCTAAGTCAGGGCCGAAGGATCGCATAACACTATCAGTAGGAACGTTTGAAGTGCACATTGAGTGGATAGCTCAAATGATCCCGTTAATTCGACATTGTTGGACAACTGACCGTTAAAAAATTCGTTTGAAACAGTCAGTTCTATTCAATTAATTCGTCGGTGTAGGAAAAAGCCATGTTCCGATACATCTGCATTCCTTTCACTCTCCTCAGCCACAAATGTGACATATGTGCTTGGAAATAAAGGATATGCCTGTTTGCTTGATCATGTTGGGACATAAATCAGCCGCACTAATTTCAATTTGTTTTCCACGTCTTCCAATCTTGGCAGCACATATCACCCGTAAACAAATTTTATACAGCGTAATTTCTCGTAAAATATTCATTTAAGGCTAACTGTTACGGCTTAGGATCTGGCCCACCTAGGCGCCCTTGACTCTGGCTCAAAATTTAATTACGTCAGTTCCGTATCACCAACTGCAACAATCATAACTCATTTAGTGGAGTCATATTTCACGTGTTAACATCCATCTGCTTGCCATTTGCAAAAATAACTTTGTAATTTGCAGTTTAAAACTTTCAAGATACAGTTTCTGTGTACAAACACCGCGGCAAGTGTCATGGTAGATCTCATGATTATAGTTTTCTATCAGCCCCAACTTCGGATGTGATATTTATTCCGCTGCAGTTGACCGATTCACTTGAGCTCTTCAATTGCTTATTCCGTCTGTTAACTACGAGTGTCAAAGGTGACAGACTGGCTATGCAGAGTGATTTAACCGATCCACCAAAGCTATGACGCTAAGTCAGTTTATATGACAAAGCAACCGTATATGCCACAGAAAAAAATGGGAAATTCTGTTGAAGTTGAACGGAATGTTAGTATTCATTGAAGTAGACAATTGTTGACTTACCGGTCAGATTCTTCACTTTTATTTCGGAGCAAGCATGCGAAATGCTATTCAACGTTCCTACAAGCAAACGAAATGGAAATAGACACTCGAAACAGTTCGCCGTTTTTGAAGATTGAACAGAACAGTTATGATATGAAAAGCGATAGATGTGAGCCCTTCTCGTTGACTCGTGGATGTCACATTCAAAATAATATAAAACGGCTCCCGTACATCACACATTTGAGAGCCTGGAGCGATGGTCATCCGGCGGATAGAGATATGTCACTAAACCACGTGCAGAGTCAAGTTCACGTACAGTCACTTCTGAACGCAGAGGGCCAGACTTGGACACGAATGGCTCTTATTCGGATAACTATAACACTGCTGGTGGTCGGGATGTCCTGCGACTGTCTGAACTGATTGCTTACGTGCTTTCACGACCTTGTTGTTCTTCGATATTACGGAGTTCTGTGCACTTTCAGGCATGTTACTCCGTTCTAGAAACCAGCGAATCTCGGTTCTGCCTATGTAACCTCCTTTGCAGCTATGTCTTAAATGGTAGGCTGTGAATACCAACTTTGTGAGAATATAGTAGGTTGGAGTCAGTCAAATCAAGCAGGTCATACGTGTTCAGAGACGATTGTTCATAATCTCCATATCACTTTGGACTTATCTGATGAGCAATGATCATATATTGGAGTTTCTCTCTCTAACTGTTTATCCAGTGGTTGATGCATTCCCAACGCGTAACAATTCGGAATTGAATTCACATTTGCGGTAATCATTTTGGCTGAGGTGTTGCTTGTGATATTGACAAAAGCATATTTCTTCGAATAAAATTCGGAGGAGAAACGTGTTCCGAATAGTGTAGTATATTATAGCAAATAATGTGCGCAAGGGTATTAATCACTCTTTCTGAATCTTGGCGTTCTGATACCCTTGATTCCTGGGAACACAAACAGTTGCGTTTTGAAAAGAAAGATTACGTTCGGAGTGATAAGTGAGGAAAGTGATGCTATTGATAAACAGATTGGGAATAACACAACGTTTCGAGCAAGTTGTAATACTCTACGTTTCAACCACCTCGGGCGGCCTTCCTCAGGAGTGTTGTCCTTTCTGCGTCCGTCGGTTTGATTAAAACTGACTTCTATTTAGCATTCTGAATCTGCTGAAATTGCGACCTGTTAACTGGAATAGACCAACATCACAACAAGCAACAACGGCGTGTATAAGTTTAGTGTCATAAAATGTTAACCAGTGATTTGCTTGTTGCGTACGAAGTGAGAAGCACGTTGTATCACATCAGCTAACGTGAAAGCGCATTGTTCAACATTACATTTTCAGTAAAAATTTGGCAACACTCATTGGAAAGGAAGCACAGTGTAGTGACTTTTCTTGAGGGAGTGTGTGCATTTCGCAGAAAACTTTGCGATAAGTTTTCAACTTCCAGATTGGATGTAGTAGTTCTGTGAAGTGTTCCGAAACTTTGTACATTGGTATGATCACTGAAGTTGCTGACAATCACTGAGAAAATGCGCAAGTCATGTTTACGTCCCTGAGAGAGCTTGTCACATAATCGCTTTCTATCAGGAATGTATTCGGACTGGTCGCTTTCCCTCAGAATTCTTCAAAAATCTGCTGAAAGGAAAACTGTTGATCACTAACGAAAATTTTGTCAGACCCGCCAATTCCCATATAAGCATGGCTCTTGAAAATCTTCACAAGTTTATAGAAACCCAACATCGCTTTGATGCTATGTTAGCTGAACTTAACCTTGTGTGCCGTATAAAGTTTGAGAACTTTGCCAAAAATACTATTAGGAAAACCGCGGTCAAAACGCTTCATAGTCTCCAAGGTTCGTTGGATCGCACCATTAGCAAACTCAATTTTCCCAGTGATGCCCTGAAGCATGTCCACAACTTGTCAAGTAAACAGTTTACACAAGCACAGTTAGAAGTACTTTCTTTGGGCTTAAAATACAAACTCCCACCGAAGAAAGTCAACCGGTTAACGACTCAAATTCAGTTTGAAAGCCTACATGACCACCTAAAAGGGCTGTCTCCCACTTCACCAGAAACTGCATGTTGGTTTCGTGCTAAATTGGTAGATGTCTCGCACCAGTTTATACTGTCACCCATTCGCCAGTACTGTTGTCTACTATCGGAACATTATGAGGCCATCAAACAACTGAGACAAATGCAGGATGTGGTGTTTCTGAAACCAGACAAAGGCGCCGGCATCGTAATCTTGAATAAAAATGATTATGTGATGAAAATGGGTACCATCCTGGCTGATGATAGGCGGTTCAAAGCTGACCGCACGTCAGATAATAACACTCTAGTAGAAAAACAAATATCGAGGAAGCTGCAAATTCTTCTACTGCATGGATATATAAGTAAGCGGGAGTATAAACGGTTGAAACCGATTGGGACTCGTACACCATGTATGAGAGGAACCCCCAAATTGCACAAGGCCGGTGCCCCCTTGAGACCTATTCTTGCCATGGATGATTCACCTTACCACAAACTTGCTCGATGGCTAGTTCAGCTCCTTGACCCCATCCGCAAAACCCTCAGCTCCCGTTCTTTGAAGGATTCTTTTGAATTGTGTGATATCTTGGATAATATCTCGGTGAGTTCCGCACAAAAGATGTACTCCGTCGATGTTGAATCACTATTCACAAACGTTCCGTTACATGAAACAGTTGATTATCTATGTAATTTTATTTTGTCTCATAATATCTCTTTATCCATTCCTGTCGACTACCTCAAAGAATTGATTCTTATTTGTACGGAAAACATTCGATTTGAGTTTGACGGATGTGCTTATAAGCAAATTGACGGAGTGGCAATGGGTAGCCCGTTGGGTCCAACACTGGCTGATATTTTTCTTGGAATGGTCGAAGATGGAATGTCAGA
>QNGE01004854.1:0-35555 GCA_008508345.1 Paragonimus westermani | reverse complement strand
GGTGGTTGAAACGTAGAGTATTACAACTTGCTCGAAACGTTGTGTTATTCCCAATCTGTATATCAATAACATGTTAAACACGACGCCCAAACTATTCAACTTCATTCGTACTACATTTGGTGCGGATATCTTACAGAAGTCCGGCGTCTTCCATCGCCAAACACCTAATCGCAACAGGTCATGTAGTTGACCCCGACACTTCATTCACAGTCCCATTGCGCAATCGCGACCCTCGATTGTTAGCGGTCTCAGAGGCAATGTTGATCAAGCGTCACGCACCGGCCCTTTGTTGGCAAAAGGTACTGACGCAATCAGTTTCGTTGCCGTGGCAGTGAAGCCTGATTGAAACCAAGTGAAGTTCGTTCATTTCATTGTTTTGACGCTACGCGCTTAACCTATATAACCGAATGTTTTATGTAACCGACTGATGAGAATAAACGAAGTGCTTGCATCTCGCAATATGTCTTCTAGCTGTCTTGATGAACATAATCGCATGACTGCTAGCTGGTAGCCTATATCCAAGAGTTTTACTTGTGAACACTAATGAATAACTCGGACTAGTTCGAAGCGTCACTTACCGTCGACTGCGTCTGTTGCACTGAGAATATCCTCGGCTGGTTCTTTTCGTAAAGAAACACTAGACTAGAGCGTTACTCTCATCGCGTCTTGTCATCAAGCTGGATCGTCACTCCGAAATTCATGTGTGTATAACTAGCACGTAAACTACAACGCCAGCGGCCCCACAACAAGCACTCTCCAATAATGGTATGAAAACTTCGAATTCAACGCTCTGTGAATGGTGCCAGTTTTCAGAACTCTAGGTTATAAACTGCAGTGAACGGTTGGTCCATGGTTATTCTCCAATTCAGAAATCGAGCGGGAGCAAAACGTCAGTAAACCAACGGTGTCAACGATTACAGCTTATGTCCTTTCGTAATATGTAGTGTCCCTCACAGCATTCCATCGAGCCAAACAATCACATATGGAACAAATAGCAAAACTGGTTATTTACTGTGTATTTTCTGATTACCACTCAGTTGTTGTTGTGCAACGAAGCTTCACATTTTTTCCCAGCATATGTGAACAGCCAATAAGTCCTCAGCGATTGTGTTCACAGAGTTACAAAACATTCACGCATGTTTTACTTATCACATTGAAATGCTGACGGCAAGGGACTGTTTTCATAGGTGGATTAAAATTCGTAAATTGTCATTCAGAATGTTTTACATGCCGGGGCATTATTTCAGACGGTACGCCATTTTGTTGCAAGGTTTAATGATCAAGAATATGACTTGTGTAAATGACGGCCATAAACCGACATCTAGTTGTGCATGAGTGGATTACTCACTGGGTTTGTCGAGCTTTTCGAAGGTCATTGCAAGTATATGAAATGGTTCACACAGCAACATAGAATCGGTATGTAGTAACAACATTTGCTAGCGTCATATGTTTTATCAACCATGTCTGCGACAGCCAAACAAGTGGCCAGAGAGGAGGCAGTCAGTTAAAGAACATGGACTCAGTGAAACATGACAGAAGATTCCAGATGAAAGAACACTGTGAGTCCGAAAACAGCTGGGGATGGAACACCCGTACACGTTAAATGGAAGGAGCAATAAACCTGCAGTCAGGGTGGAGCTCAATGATTTGATTATTTTCCACACTCTTTCGAAAGCCAATACTTTCTTGTTGATTTATTTTTCAGTCAGCTTAATAAGCAACGGATTTCTTCATCTTTTTTTTCTCTGTATCTCGCACAATCGTTCACTTCAATTATTCGGTAACTATTGAGTTGAGCTCCGTCAGGTTTGTGCAGAATATCTATTTAAACTTCATGAATTCCGTCTGAATCGGTCTGTGCTGGTACTTTGAATCCTTCTAAACTTGTATTAGCCTCCGATTGAAGTCACTCTGATTATGTTGCATCGGTTTTATATTCACTTCTGGTTAATATCCTTCGGTCTCATCATGTGACTTTTGCTCCAGTCACTCAACTAACTGGTTTATATATGACCGGACTAATTTTAACTTGCTTAATGCAATCTCTATCTGTTCTTTGTAATTTATTGCAAGGTTGATCAATCAGAAGCGTTATTTAGCGCTCTATCAAATGTGAAATTTCTGGCCTTACCAGTTTTTCGGAATTTAACGGCAACCACTTCTTGAACACTCTTCAACAGGTTTTGATTTCACTGCAATAACCACCTTAACTTTAACCCAGCCGATGTAATTTTTGAAAATTCTCGTAAAAACTCATTTCTTCAGAAAACAGCTTCGGAAGATACACCAAAATATCTGTCTATTGCTGACTACTCAGTGTCAGACCCTGCACGCACTCACTTTTTAAGCACAGGCTGGAACTTACTATAGGACCGGCTAACATTATTCATGTTGCTATCTGTAACACCGGAGCGTTTTTGAAAAGTTTGGTAAATGAGTGGAACCCATTTGTGAGACACACGGTTCATGTGGCCCCTTTTCTTTCAGGCTCTTCAGATTCCTGGTACACCGCAGATGTGTGGTTTGTGTTACCTGATTTGTAATTGTTTTCGAAATGTACATTTTGGTTTATGTAGTGAGTGGACCGTTCCGTGAAGGTTGTCGGATGAATGAGATTGCATTATCGATCCAGTTTGTAGAGAGAAACCACCCGGATTTCCGCTGGAAAATTCGTTTAGTTTGATCATTCATGTGGTGCTATATGCGCCGTAATGTCACATTTTGTGCGGTTTCAAACATGATTTATTACCTCTGTAGGACATGGGTCCCCAGTTTTTGAGTCGTTTTTCTCACAATTTAACATGCGAAGGCTGTATAACTGTTACGGCTAGTTTCCGTTCAACCTCACATTTGCAGCTCACACCCATGCTGAACATGGAAGCGTTTTCCCAGACAATGTTCACTAACAAGCATCGGCATTCATGTCTAACGTTGTAGCTCAACGGAATTGCAACCAAATTGAGTAGAGTAGCTTGCCAACAATAGAAAGTTGATAGTTTCCATAGAGAACACCTGAATGGAAATTTTTGTCATATGCATTTATAAATTTTAATTTGACGTAAACAAATGCCCCGTAAAACGTACCCATGATTGCTCTGATGTAATTGTGCGAAGGCAACTGATTACGCACTGGTAGGTTTTTTTAAATGCGCTGCAAATTCCGAACAGCCAGGTTCGTTTCTGTCCATTTGTAAAACACGTGTAAATGTGCCGCATCCCAGGATCCTCATCGCTTGTCGCCGAAATGAAACCTATCAAACGCAAACACTAACAGCCTAATGGCGTAGAGTTCGTAAAAGGCAGGAATCCAATGTTCTTTGAACTGCGTAGCGAAGTGAAAAGAGGAAGCCAGTATGTTTCTTGGTTAGGTGATTGATCGGTGATGTATTGCCACATGCTTTCTGCGGATGTTGTTTGATATTTGTTAGTTCGGCACACGGGGCCATAATATGATTGATATTATCTTTTCAAGATTGTTGTACATCCTTCGAGACAATTAATCGCGAAGCTTTGATGTTGAATCAGTAAAAAACGGAATTCGAAATGATCGTAATCTGTCAATGAAGTTTAGCCATTTCGGCTACTATGCAAGGCTTGAAAGTAACTCGCGAATCTCCGCGTGAACCAGGAAGATATATTCATTCAACATTCAAATATCACCTGTCAGCTCCAAAATGTTCATACGAATTCGACAGATTGCGGTTTGAAATAGTCCTCCGGAAAAGAATTCTACTTCGCGTTTGTTTTAGGTCTATGCTGATTTCCTACTGCTCACAAGCTAATCACTTATGCTAGCTGGACCGTGTTTCTTAATACTTATACGCAGATGTGTTTTTCACGTTTTAGTTCTCAACCCCTTCGTGCTAATTAACGAACAGCGCCATCAATTGTTAACTGCAATGAATCACAGAAGAAAAGAAATTAATGTGGAGTATATGTTCAAAAATGTGGAAAAACAGACGTCTTGTTGTTCTGGCTGATCAACATTTTAATTGTTACCGGCTTTAATGAACCTCTCCGCAAGTTAGTTACCACACACACGCCATCCCTACTACTTGCCCCTTATGAATAATGTGTACAAAAGTGACCATAATTTCGTGTTGTTGTAACTTCACTTGTCTAAGTTTTTGAAAATGTTGTGTTTATAACGTGCTGTAGCACGAGCATAACACATTTCGATTCAGAACCCGGTATGGTGTTATTAGGTGCTTTTTCATGCAAATTATACTGATGATTCGACAATGGGAATAAACCATTTTCTTGATGACGCACAGAGAAGTAGAACACCGTATTAGTGTGGAAGACTGACAAACAAATATTTCTGTCAGAGTGAATGTGCACGTTTGGAAAACCTGTCCCTTGACATAGAAATCACAACACCACTTAGTCAGTTACTTACCTCACGACAATTCAAAACCGACAAATACCATAATCACTGAGTTACGGATTGCCGGTCAGTTGCTGGAAGGGGTCAGTATGCAACGGATATGCATTGCGTATCGATTACTTTTTGTCCAACAGCTTTTTCAAGTTTGGAATAACTTCGGAGGAGGACTGTTAAATTCACTGACACAATTAGAAAATGTCAGTCGCAGTAACTTACGGCTGTAGCCATCAAAGAAGATGCACGTGTGAACCTTTAGGAATACAGCAGTATACATCTGTGCTGCTTCCGTGACGATCACATCTTGAGCCCTCCCTTGATAGAATATTACGTTGTACACTACATCACTTATCCGTGAATATGGACGATTTGGGCTACGGCAAGATAAGTAGGTCGCGGTTAAAACGACAGTTTCAACCGCTTAGGTTTTTACTTAAATCTTTCTAGGTAGCTTGAAATTCACCACAGTAGGTAATCTGATAACATTTTCACCTTGAACTTACTTGCTACGCAGAGACCAAATGAGCAATTTCTCACTCTCAGAAAAGTGGCCGAGAACTGAGGTAATACAGATTGAAAGACCGAACAAAATTCACAGCTGCACACCGATGCGACAACGATCCGTACCTTGAGTTTACAATCCCTTCATTGAGAATTTTGTGAAGCGGATATCTCTTCAAGCCTTCCCAACAGGTGTTTCCATTAAAAGCCGTACTGAACAGTATAAAAGAACAGTCATCAGTTTCACAAGACAATGTTGCGCATAGATAGCAAATTATTGAAAACAATATTCACTCACGTCTGACTGAATCTCAAAGGCAAGTTCCTCATAAGTGTACTTGTCGCTATTTGGAACTTGTGTTACACGAACGGCACCGTTCATAACTCTGTTTTGAAAATTAAATCCTGAAGAAATAATGCAATTTGTGGAATGAAAATTTGAACTTCTTTGAAAATCGACACATTTCTGTCAATGGTGTGATGTTTAAAGTAATTCACAGGTTAATTTCGGAGTGTCTTGTGGGAAATGCTGAACAGGTGTAGTAAGAAGTGGGCAACATTGTTGAAACTAGAATGTGCTTTAACTATGCAAGCGATATATATATATATCATAGGGATTCAATTTCAAAGTCAGACGTCTACAGATATTTCCGCAACACCCCACTGGTAGTCTATCCATTTGCAGCCAAGTATATCGCCTATTGTGGAGTAAAATGATAAAGGGTGGGCGGGACAATCGCGTCATAATCCGATTGTTAGTTGGATTGTCCGCAGTGCGTTGCTTGTAAGGGCTAATGCAAACCGAAGACTGGGAATGAGTTCCGTTCGGAATTGCTTATACTTCTGAAGTTCACTTTGTTTCGACGAATAACCCTGGAAATACTTCTGCCAAATTAACCGTCTGTTTTTCAGTATGAATAAAGAGATGGCAATTTTTCGTTTTTTGTCTAATTGGTGGTGTTAAAACATGTAGCTGAGTTTGAAAGTGTGGATGTTACAGATAAGGTCTGAGGAAAACAAACCATGCGCCTAGCGGGTAGGTTGTCCATATATCGCGATTGGTCTACACTATTAAATCTAACTCAATGACCCAGAGTTTGCTAAATGCGACAACTAAAGTTTTTGACCAATGCCGATTTTCATTTAAAGTACAGAGTTTGTTTGAGTAGGGAGCTCTGTGGTTTTCCGGCTGGCGGATATACTGCGTAACGATGAGTTCAAGAATACCTGAAGGCTTCATCACGAGCTCGGGCAGCAAGTTGACTTATAGCTTGGAATACCCAATCTAGCCTCCCAAATTCCACTGCATTCTGCAGATAGCACATTATCGGCTTTGTACATTGTTTTGCTCGCACCTGACTTTCGGTTGCAGTAAATTCAAACGTTCCTGACCACAGCGGCCTCGCTGTTGAGGTGAGCCTAGACTTTGACGTGGTGTGACGGCTTGCGCATCACGATGGCCCCTCGGGCTAAACGGGACGGAGTTACTCATAACAGGCAGGCTAGTAGGAAGAGGTCTGACAAACCACAGTTTCCTGGTCCCCCAGGTTGGGGGTTGGAAGATGGATGGCATCTCTCCTAAAAAAGTACCATTCCTGGTACACTGCCACTCACATGTTGCCCTGCGGTGCAGGCTTTTGAGCCGAGGCTCTGGTTGAGAACCCTAGTCGTTCTCTTGTCTAGGTCTGGGATTACTGGAAGTATCTTAGCTCACACACGACCATGGATCCTCATAATATGAACATTTCATACTGTGTTCACCGTTTGACAGTATAAACCGGGTCGCCCTATATGTTGCATACACCAGAGTGGATAGGCAGAAACATGCTACTGCTGACCCCGCCCCCACTGCCTTATCAAATTCAGCTCTCATGCTTCTCCCGACACCCCAGTTCTGATAACTCCTCTGCAGGTCACACAGCAGATATAATTAATCACAGCAACACTGTGCCGATAAGTCCCAGCTCTCACTACTCAATCCCAGACCTCCCTCGTTCTGTACTTCGACCTAGAATGCACATTGATATTTGTGCTTTCACCGTTCGTACTCTTAAACGGATAGGTCAACAGGCTGCTCTCGCACGAAAGTTAGACTCGTTGCACATCGATATTTGCTGTATTTCGGAGACTAGAATCCACGACAGTAGTCAACGTATGGAATTAACAGCATCTGAACACTCTACCCGATACTGGTTACACACTGCATGTGACTCTCCGGCCGCCGTCACCGGTCAAGCTGGAGTAAGTATAGTCCTCATTACGACGGCTGCAGCCGCATTGATAGATTGAATTCCTGTTACTAGTAGATTTTGTGCCATCCGCTTGGCAGATTATGTTGAGGTCGGTTCAAGAGGCAAAATTGTCAGAGGTCTTTTCGTTGTGTCTGCTTATGCAAAAAATGACTGTAGTAACGTCAGCGTTGAGGACATTTTTTGTTCAGAACTGACCGCTCTCCTCCGGTCAACATGTGGTTCTGATATAGTCGTTATGGAAGAAGATATAAACGCCCAGGTCCGCCGCATTGGTGAGGCCGAATCTCGTCTAGGTGGCATGTTTGGGATAGCATCACACCGCTTGACAATGGCGGGCGATTATCGCAGCTGTGTGTTGAGCATCGGCTGTTGTCAGCCAGCACTAGATTTAGACATCGTTTGCATCATCGATATAATTGGCGCCCTCCGTCTCTGAATCAGACCTGGTCTCAGATAGACCACATAACTGTTAGTTATGGGAGGCGGAGTTCTATTCGAAACTATCTTTCTTACCGGAGCACGTACCTAGATTCAGATCATGCGCTGGTACGTTGTCATTTCGTACTTGCTTTTGCGGAGCAGCGACCTCACCGACAGCGATGATTGGCTGTTGAGAAACTGACTATACCGTCGGTAGAGCATAAGTATCAAACAAGCTCAGAAACTTGCCTTAGTAGTTCTCACTCCGAAGATCCTGATTGCTTCTGGGCTCAGATCACATAAGCCATTCGTGAAGCATGCACATTGCCACGCGGCACGGGGGTACATGGGATGATCAAAACTTGGATCTCGGAGAAATCCCTGGAGTTGTTAGGAGCCAGACGGAACATCCCTTCTGGCAATTCATATAACACGTGTGGAATAGGTGTCCGTAGAAAACTGAAACATAGCCTGAAAGCTGACTGTGAGGCTTGGTTGTTGGGGGAAAGTGGAGGAAATGGAGACGGCTTTTGCTTCAGGAAACACAGGTGAACTGCTTAAGCTTATCCGTGTCACTGGTCTCAGGCGACCATATGTGAGTGATGCTAGCAGCGAGACAGATGACACACTCATCTATAATGAGTCCAGAAGGTTGGAGCGCTGAGTGGAACATTTTGGGGGTCAATACAATTGGCCTCCTTCTTCCACTGCGTTGCCACCACGAACTTGTAATGTAGTGCTTCGGTCGGTAGACTTGGAATCACCCACTGAGACTGAGATCCGCAATTGCATTGCGGCTCTCAAGCGTAATAAGGCCGCTGGTCCACATGACTTTGTGCCGGCACTTTACGAAGAAGGGGAGAGACGTTAGTGGAGGTTTTGGCTCATTTGTTTCGACTCAGATGGATGACGGAAACCATCCTCTTGAGTTGGGGCCACTCGATAATATTTTCTGTATTAACGCGTGGAATTACATTCTCCCTCCCGAATCCTATATTATCCATTGAGCGAGGAAATGTTTCTGCGACTGATGGACGCACGGAACTTCGTCTAAGCTGAACTGTTAACGAGATGTTCAGCTCTGTGACGTTTTCGAGCAATCGACGAAATGCTGCGTTGGAATCTTCCCATTCGTTCGCTTGATTTGGGATTTTCCGCCATGCCTTGCTAAAGCCGATCATTCTTGACAATTTTACTCCCTAACAGCCAAATATTCCGAAGGTGCGTTTGGACATCCTCCCGGAGTAGCCTTGAAATAGTTGAAAAATCGCTCATCCCACAACCTTGTAAACAGTGAAATAGTGTAACATCCAATTTTTTGAAACTAAATCTGTGAAATGAGCGAACTGTCTCTTTCTCTGTTGCTTGCGTCGAAGTTCCATAAACTACAGTTGTTTTCTCTTTGACTTCGTAATTCTTGCAAGAAACTTCACGTTTGTGCTACTGTTAAATTATTCGTTTATGTATGGTTTGTAAATATCTACAGTGATCGCGCATAACCAAGCATGCTTCTCACATATGCGTTGGGAAATATTATTATTATTATTATTAAAAAAGGGTATCAGAAGCTCTTGCGAAAACCATAGAGGAATTTTCTCGACCCCAGTCATTTCAATGGTTCTGGCATCCATCATACATCGCCGGCTCACTGTAGCTAGGGAGATAAACATTTGGGGGGACAGGCTGGGTTTCGCCTCGGGCCGGGATGTATAGATCGCATTTTTACTCTCCGTCAAGCTCTGGAGCAGCGTCATGCAAATCGCCGCCCAAGATTCACCACATTTCTCGACTATAAATATGCGTTTGATTCGGTGGATCGATCTACACTTTCAAAGTCGCTCAAACTCTCAAACGATATATCGGCCAAGGCGTCCAGGTGGAAGCAGTAAACAAAATTCACACTCTCTGTGGGCTCAAAATTTATAGTTGTGAGAGCACAGTATTTTTGGTTGCCTGGCAGTAGACGGCACTGCACGAGTCTTACTCAGTTTTCTAGCTCTGTTGTATTCCGACCATCGTATCATCTCCGACTGCGCTTCAGCCGTCCTCGGTAACTCCGAAAAGTCCTTGTTTCCGGATACTGATAAGGTGGAAGATTTTGTTGGTCATCTTGGACCTCTCTTAAGAGTCAAACTCTTCGATTACTGTAACTTTCTAGAACTCCGGTAACTAACCTATTACATCTGTTCGTTTCGTTTTCACCAATGACCTAGTGAAGTAGGCCTGCATTTATTTAGGCTATCCAGCGATTCGTTTTGGTCTGTGTCCATCTATTCTGGACGCCCAGAGAACCATACCCGACGCTCTCGTAGGGGCAGTACATAGACATTCCTAGGTGAGAATCCAGCCAGTGTCAATTCGCTAGGATTGAGAATTTCATCAACGAGGTAAATGTAAGTGCAGGGTAAAGAATATGAACAAACACAACGTTTCATTGCCCAAAACACCATTTACGTGACTGTCTTGCGATCACTAACCCAAAGGTAATGTGTAGTCCAATAATTTTTGTACCCGTTCTAATACCTGCCTTATGCACCGAAGGAATTCCCATTCAGCTAGATGCAGCGGTCAAGGACACCCCAGTAGGAGATATGTTCTCCGAAATTCCAGCGCTGGTCTGCTACTGGCCACAGTTTGCTGAACCTGTCAGTCCAGCTGATATTTTTGCCGGTATGAACTTCACCAAAGCATGTAAACATAGCAGTCGATCAGTTTTCCTAGGTGAACGTGTTCTGGGACATGCTGGTGCATCTATTCTGCATAGAGTTTGTCCGTGCAAAACTTGAAAAAATTGGCTTCTGCAGTTTTGATGCACTGTCTCACTGATGTTTGGCTAAGGCACCACAAATCACATAATATTTATAGCCATGCGTGTATGTGCACAACATACGATTCTCGGTACATCATTATTTCGATGAACTTGGTTCATGAGAGGCAGATAGCATGAGCCATTTAGGAAACAAGTACACAC
Source organism: Paragonimus westermani (assembly GCA_008508345.1). Taxonomy (NCBI): domain Eukaryota; kingdom Metazoa; phylum Platyhelminthes; class Trematoda; order Plagiorchiida; family Troglotrematidae; genus Paragonimus; species Paragonimus westermani. Next base: position 25,027 of record QNGE01004854.1, on the reverse strand, counting down.
GGCGTCTTCAGTCGAGACGATAACTTTGAAGAAAAACATAAGTGTAACTTTTAAAAAACCAAAGGTGGTACACTCTTTGGAACTATAGACTGAGGGCAACTAGATGATGTAAACCAAACCGCTTACGTCAATCGAGTACTAGCGCGATTGAGGTAGCGTTTGATGTTTTGCTTACAGTAAGAACGGAAGATGGATTTTTCTACCGTTTTACGCCCTCTGAACTTCACACTTTTCCTTGAATCTAGTCACCCAATATGTTATGTTTAATATTTGGAGGATTTTGCATCTTAAGAAAGTGGGTGATCCATCATGATGACAATAACGGAACATTAATCGACCACCCCACCATACCTTAGTGGATTATCCTGCATTAGCCTCATAACGATAGGGAATTCTCAGTGCACCTGAAGTTGACAGCAACACACTGATAGAAAAATGAAGTGGACGCTACCTAGTGGTTTGAAAAGTTGATCAATGTTCTTTTTGTACACATGTCCGTTCTGATCTCTCGTTGTTCCTGGGTAGAAATAGGCAACATATCTTAGTGGGCCTATTTAGTTAATGCATAAACACACTGGAATTTGCAATACAGCAAAATCAGACAGTGTCGTAGTAAACTAACCAAGGATGTGTGAACAACCTGAACTGTATTACATGGTGTCGGCATCTTGTGAAATGTTAGCAGAGAACTGCAGTTTGATCGTCCTGGTGGGTTGGAACTCACTTGACCCAAAGAAATCCTATTCACACTATGTTGTTCTGAGTGTTGTTCAGTGACACAATGCTGTCTTCACGTTTTCTGTCATACATTCACCAAATACTGCTTCTGAATACAAATGCCCGATATTGAGAGATGCGCACCTTAATAACGCAGTTGACAGGTCTACAGATTATGACTAGAAACTTGACTTTTCAGCAAGATATCTCAGTAAAATGGACGGAAAACACAAATTACGATGTGACTTCACTTCGCACAATCTCTTTAGCGGTAAACGTGTGGCTACTGTGAAAACAAAACCACCAGGACTAAAGTGAAAGGATCAAAATCACAAGTCAGCATGGGTCGTGATTAGTACTCATGGTGAACAAAGGGTGACAGTCTGTTATTTTTGGGCAAATAGAACCCGCTTGCGATGGCTGATCGACAACACTTCATTATACTTGAGAATTTGTGGGCTGCGCGTGTCCACCAAGATCTTAAACGTGGACGTGATATTGACATTGTGATTGTAGTCGATAAATGTCTTGCAATGGATGGATCGTCGGTCTGTCCTCGCTGAGTGCCATTCATTGGCTTGTGAATCAGTGCAACTGTCAACCATTTTGGGATGTACTCGTTGGCACTGGTTCTAAGTATCATTTCTGTTCTACCAACGCATGTTTCCACGAGCGAAGGAAAATTAATGGATGCGATGACTGGTATAAAAACATGCAGATTTGCTTTTGACCGGGAATAAAGGTTACCTCGTCGTTTGTGAAAGCAGAATAAACTTTGCCGCATTTTACACACGTTTAAACGCGGTACTGATCACCTCTTCATAGGTGTTCATCAGACCATCAACTTTGAAGGGAAGTTCGATGAAGGCAGTATTTTAGGTACTCCTACTGCCGCTTTTTCCGCAGGAGTAATTTCACTCCATTTCCAGATAGAAAGTTCTCGGAAATCGTTAGCACGGAGCGCTTCATGCAACACCGTTAGTTTGGCTTGTAACCTATAGTTGACGCTCTCCCGAACAGTGTATATACTATTGCCCGTTTTCGTGCAACGGGAACAAAACTCATGAAATTCACGTATTGTCGAGTCCACGCTGGTCTACGGTACATTGAACGCTCAACACATCCACTTGAATGGCGTCTAAATGGGGTGTCCAAGAAGAGCAAACTGTTCTCCCTTCCGTACTCAAAAGTGACTGAAAGATTTTTCCGGACGGAATTGAAGGCTTGAACCCTCATTTCTTGTCCAATCGAGAACATGTCGTAAGAAGTTGTTTTACAACTAAAAATATAGTGGCCTTGCCAATTTGGTCATGAACACATCGGCTAATACGGGGTTGAGTGGGCTCTCTACGGCCAAACCGCATAGATGGTGAAAGCTCCTACCCTATTTAGTTCATCATTCCCGAGTGTGAAATTTCATGATAAATACAAATTCACACTGACCGTGTTCATATCAAAGCGGATTTCCGAGTTTTGCGCTTAAGCATGTGCCAACGACGGTCTACTTGTTCTTAAACTTCTCAGTATTCTTGCATGGTGGCTTACTTAGTGATTACAGCTGACGCACAAGGCAAAAGACGACCTCAGAATCGTGGTATGACAGGGCACGGCTGGCTGTGGACACTGTTGAATCTTACCTTAAAGCGGAGACGGCGTCCACCACTACCTCATATCACAAGCCTCGGACCAACTTTCGTTCTAAAGATTCTCGTAATAAACTAGGACGGTTGAGAGTGGAACAGTCACCGAAACGCGTTTGCGGTTTGACTCGAATAAGAGATTTGAAATTGTGAACATAAAATATGAACGGCAACAAGAGTATCCCTACATTCGCTTATGTTTTACACTCACGCCCACCATCTATCTAAGAAGAGACTGTTCCAGCAGTCAGGTTGAAGATGACGAATTGTTTTTCCTAATCTGAATTAAAAAGTACTCCGTGATACTCCACTGTCCATTCTCTGCTCACATCAAGGAATTTGGCTAGCGATGTGTACACAGCCTTAGGCTTCAGTGGTAGATACAGAATCTGAGCCTATTATCATTCAGGATGGTTGTAAAGTGCTCAGAAGACCTACTTGCGAGGCCAGCAAGAAAAATTAACATCGGTTGAAAGGCCTTTCTAGGAATCGCTTAAGTGCATTGAGCTATGGTCTGACAAATCTAGTCTAGTGTTCAGCTGAATATGCGACTTTAAAGTTGGACATAAAGGAGAGTGTATCTTGAGAAACTCAACACCACCCATTTGATTGAGCAACTTAGCGAGTTTATGCTGTTTAAGAACGAAACCAAGAATATTGTTACAAGTGATGTATTTGAACAACAATACACTCGCATCGATAATGGGTTGTATGGCATATTTTATAATTTATAAGTGGCTTGATTATAGTTCTTATATGCTCCTGAATAAAAACGAACGATAAAAATAGTGCGCACAACCTTGACAAGAGCTCAGCTAGGTGGACAAGGGAACCACGACGAGATCTTGGAGGTTTTACACTTGTACTCATTTGACCGTTCGAAATATTGCATAAGGAATCTGCCCGATTTAATACACCCGTACCGTGAACAGGACGACTACGCAGGGACATAATTTGCGTTGGGCTCGTGTTCACTATTGAGTGACGCATTAATCAAGCCACAATGAGTTGAACAAAAAGGGTTACGGTTTTGCAACGTTTCGACACTTTCGAAGAGCCTTCTTCACGCGATTCTAATCAGGAAGTCCACATTGCCATGTGTTGCCAAAGTAAAAGTTTCCATACGCTGCACTGAAATCGGTTTCGCCATTGTTGGGCATTACAAGTGTATCAATTATAATTTGTAGGACAAATTTTATGTTCGAAAGATACCAACTGAGACAAGACTCGATGATTTCCAATGATCGATGGAAACAGGAACCAAACGAGCCACGTGCCATGAGGCTGCGCCAAGCTGTTACGCTTGGAGCCAAGAAATTGTTCATTTGGCCTCGGTGAATTAACAGTCACTGGTAAAGCGGTTTTTATATCATGATATGCTGCTCTTGCTGCTGAATTTCACCAAGGCACAGATCTTTCGTAATCGATTCTTCACTGAGTATGGCACATTTGGTAGACCATAGTGTGAATTATGCGCTGGAGGCGCTTACCAGTCAACATAATGTGACCAAAATCAAGGGAAATTAAAAAAATGGAACAGGTGTTATTTGGATGGTTGTTAAGTTATTGGAAATATAGTTGTCGTCAAAAACATCAATGTATTCAATGAAGGAAACTGTCCTAGTTTGCTTGGCCTGATAAAACCTTTCAGCGCAATTCGATTGAATTCACAGCCGTGAAGAATCCATCAAAGCTTGAGGTAAAAACTTTTACGTTTCACAGTGAATGAAGAGTTAGTTGTTCAGCGCTCTTTCCGTAGTCAGCATCGTCAAGTTCGAAGTACGTGCACATAACTTTACTGGGTATCCCTTGAATCTCAGAAGTGCACATAAACGTCTTGAAACACATTAGAAACAATCGGGCCAGCTCTTAACGTTTTATCTGGTGTGAGTTCGTCAAGTGAGTACCCAAGCAGCCGGAAGTGAGATAAATAAAAACAATCATACGTATAATCAGTTCATACGAACTATGGACGGTAAGGTAACACTGAATATCAATCAGAAGCTTTACTCAAAATGTTGCCATGGTACGCATTATAAGGCCAACACTACGAGTCGTGCATCTTCAAAATGATGTATAACTACAGACATATTGAAGTCGCTCTCGGCGACTGTACAATTTGTGAACAGAATGTTCGCGACGATCGTTCTTCCAATTACGGACGGAATTTTCTGCAAAAACTGACAGTGGCAGCGTATCAACTGTCATTTACAGCATCTCTTGTAGACAGGAAATGTAGTTCAACACACGCAGAGGTTCTAAGTTGCACGCATCGTTCTGAAAACATTTTACCCCCAGGTCATCATTCCACTTTATGCAACATCTGCGTGAATGTGTGCGCACATCGGAAGCCGGTTAGACGCTGTTATGATAGAAACACAAAAGTAAAATATTGTTCATCAGCACAGTGCAGTCACCAAGGCAAGAGTTTGGCAAAAATTACTCCTTCCCGACGACTGACAAACATATTTCCGAATTTATTTTACTTGGGCACGATACTTTGTACTCATACCCGCTTAATAACCTGGAATTAATACCAATGTTCTGTCTGAGTGAGTTAAACCTGCACAATATATTTTGACAGGCTGTACCAACGCAAACTGAAATAACAGACATTTTTGAACAAAACTATGCAAGACGAGAAACTAGCTCATTCATATTTTGCTTGATATATGCATCGAGGTATGATACGTCGAACTAAGTGCAGATTAGAGATGGTGCAGATGGGCAAACGTAACATTGATACTGGTTTCATGTCCCTATAGATAACGCAGAAAGCCTTAGAAATGCCTTAATAACATTGTATATTTGAAAGAAGTCAGTGTACCACTTATTGTGAACATCAACGATGATGATGAATTTCAGGCAGTTAATCCACATTTCTATCACCCTCCGTCTACCTTCGCTTTAGTATTAGTTTAAATAGACTTTCATTTTGCCCATCAATTGAAAATTGCTCGGACAATCAGATAAGTTGATCAAATATGGTGGCAAATTCTTCACGACACTAGTCACCTTTGGAGGAATGACCAGTAAACGTGTAAATGAAATTTGTCAACATGTAACCTACCAACCAACTGAAGGTCACTGTCAATGACTGGAAGAGAGAGAAAAATTTTAATTTCGTTGTTTCATCTAATTCGAGCTTTCGAGAATCCTGAGTTTGCACACATTCGTCTATTAACCTGTCCTTCAGTAACATCTATAGGTTCGCATTTTCTCTTACCTCCATACTTCCAAGCATTCTCTCTGCTTGCCACCGTTTGTATACGTCCATTGTCTGTGACTAGAAGACTTGGCGGCACTGATTATGGAAACTATTGAAAGGGAATTGACCCACTTATGTTTCACCACGTCCAACTCTATTTAGACACTGCCAACGGGAAATTCATCAATCATTATCCCAATAAGCAGCGTTTGTTCCGCCCATGGTTTCAACACATGCTATCAGAGAAGTCAGTGAATGAAATCCGAACGCGTCTTTCATGTTACATTAGCGGTCTCAGTATCGATGTGATGTAAGCTGAATATACACAATTTCTCACGTTACGATGTCACACATGCCTCCAAATGATTACTGTTGGATACCGTCAGGTTTCACAGATCGCATCTTGTACAAGGGTTTAGCAGGTTGTATTACAGTATAGCTACAACAGTGACTCTTGAGAGCGGGCGCATTAACCCAAACGTCTAACGCTAATATACCACATCCCTGAGACTCTGGGCTGAATTGCAGCTGCACAGTTGATGTAGCGCTGCATATAAATATATTGTTTACAGGGACCAGACCCAGAAAACTACGGAACGCAGTGGGTCTATGAACATTCGTCATACATCGAAGTTCAATGGTGTTGTTCATCAAGTAGAGAAGTACATATTCTGCCTGAGTTACTTTGACAATTTTTTTCGGCTCTGCGTGTAGGAGCTACCAAGTGTGCGGTGCGTAACTTTAGGCGAGTCGTTCGGCTTCAATGTGTTTACTGGCACCCGTGCTTTAGGCACACACTTTAGTGTTGGTTGCTCATGCGAAGCCTCAACAGTGTTCCAAGATAGTTCGTCTGTTCAAAGTTCTGGACAACTTGGTGTCACCTACGATAACTGGGAGCTAATACTGATAATTATTCCCTCCCTCAAATAGACAGAGCTTACCCTAATATTGTGTTTTAGTGTAAGTGTATCAGCGCCAAATGGTTTTAGGCATGCCTCGAACGTCAAAGATATCTGCATTTCATAAGAGTCAATACTGTTTTTCTTTTTCCGACCCATTATCAGGTGTAGGCTGCTTATAGCGAATGTTTGGTGAAGAATATGTTGAGTCACTTTGATCGAGTGACTTTACATTTGGTTACAATATATGATAACCAAAAGAAAACCACGGAATCTGTACTATATATTGGTATGATTTTCCTACACTTCATAAACAGCCTGTACATATAAGAGTAACCACACTTTGAGAGTGGCCTACACAAATGGGCATGAACGGCGAAATAAACGAAGATCTCCATTTTCTCGACTGCTGACACCGCAAAGCACGTTCTGCTATCACGTCACTGGCCGACTTTGCACACAGTGAAGACCACGTTCGGGTTTCATGTAGATGCATTGGATTATATCACCCACGGTGGAGCTTACTCATTGTAAGCTTTTGGATTTCTACGCGCACGTTGCATTATATCTCGAACGAATATGAATATCATTTTCAAGGTCTGAAATCACCTGCTGATCCCGAATATTACTTTTTATTCACAACGACTGTTCTGCCGCAAAAATTCGTCTTCCACAATTTGAGCTTTTGTTAAACTAGCACTTGATTTCAGCGCATCCAACAGATCAACAAAATCGTTAGTTCAACGAGAGTGAATGTCCTCTCCGTGTTCATGCACACCGACATGAAATTGGGTTGATAAGTGTGAAATAGTCGCCTTCGTTAAAGCAAAAGCTTGTACCTGTCTGATAAACCAGTGGAGTTTGTCGTTAATTGTTGCAAGTTGTTTTACCGCAGTATTTCTTATAACGTCCTTGTCATCAAACGCCAGTCATCGGATGACTCCCAGCTAATGGACCTTAATTTTTACGAAACGTTTCGTAAACTAACAAATGCAATCGCTGATCATCTACCGTGACACTGTACTGCGAGTTATGTACCCTTTGCTTTTCATCGTGGAAAAGAGGTCCGAAAACAATGCGACATAAATTAGTTCATATTTTGCTTCCAACCACTAACTGGAAGAAATGTCATAAACTTGAATACTGCTACACCGAATGAAATCTGTGGCGAAGAGCACATTACGTGGAACTGCAGAAGGACTTTTAATATAATTGATGTCTAACCTTGAACAGTAATTGAATGGTGCGTTTTGTTGCTGATAGGTCCGTTCAAAAGATCTGCCAGCTCCTTCGCCAGGTTATCCAGACACGGTTTGTTCATTAGGGTGTCCATGAACAATTTGCGATGGAAAAATAGTTCGACCGTCGTTTTATCATGGGGTGTCTCGTTTTGCGGGACTTGCGAACAAGTGTGCAATGCAAGTTTGTGTAATTGGCCCGCAATCTCAAGCACGGTGAGAAACTAAAATATAAAAACCAGGGATCAATCATATTTCACTGGAGATTTATCAGTTTTATGGCAAATAGTGTAAACCATTCGGGAGATGAAACTGGTAGTGTAAACAGGCTTGTGAACAGGAAGCATAAGGAACACGGGAATGACAGCTGATTATGTTTATGTAGAAAAAACGACATAGCAGGAAGCAGGTTTAACTAACACATGGGGAACTTTCTCATTACAAATATCAAGTACTATCAGAATTTCAGGTAGCAATTCAACAGGATGTCTTCTGTTTGCATAATCGTTTTCTTTGTTCAATGAAAGAGATATGGTAGGTTGTTGACCACTTTGGGATTTAAAACCTCACTTTTTCCAACTTTCCCACCATTTAGCTCAAATGCAGCTGGATGGTAAGGCAACACACTTTGGGTTGCTTTTCAACATTCAAAATAAGATTCTACAATTTGGTTGCTGATAATTGTTCAACTAGTGAACCTCCTTGTTACTTCACATTTACCGAGGTTTTCTATTCGATGCTAATCGTATCGTTTGGTTTTTTCGTAATTTCCTAACTCCCGTGACATAAAATCAATCTGTTTTCTTAATGGAAGGATTTCTTTAGACCAAATTTACACACGACCACAAGTGCTCTTAGTGGTTAACACTGGTAGGTTGCTGTTCCCCGTTGTGTATGACAAGTAGTTCCGAGAAATTTAGTGATGCAGTCACAGCCAAAACCTTCGTTCCTCTTGTCACTCTCTATAACTCCTCTAGTGTGACATGGTCCACGTTCATCACCGCGAATACCAGTGCATATCCCCCATAGTCATATGACAACTCTCCGATTTGCGTTTTCATCCGGACGACATACGACCCACTCTGGAATATGAGTACATTGGACTTCGGAATTAACAGCGAGGACCATGTACATATTTTCAGGCCTAACATGTTTGATCTGTTCTTTAAGTCGCGCGCTATCGAGGTTTCCCTTGATTAGAAAAGATCGCAGACTATATCAATGTAAGCTCGGAAAACCCTGATTTTGGAATGCTTGGGTGTTTGATGCGAATACCCAGAATCGTTTTTCTCTAACAGAGTAATTCAGTCGACTATCTACAAGACGACATGCAGCAACCGAATTTCTTTTCTGTTCACGTAATTAAAAACTTTAGCAATTATCGGTGAATTCGGCAAGGTAGCTTGCGATATGTTGGATATTAGTTGGTTGCTGGAAAATCGTTGAATTTCCATTTTTGCTGATCGTCCGGCCACGTTGTAATCAAGGGTGTCTGTTTCTGGTTCAAAAACATGTTCTTCCTCCGACCGCTTTGTTGCTCGATGGTAACTGTTCCAGACTCTATGATGTCTCGCATCCTTTGCGGCAGTAGTCAGAACAGCAGAGATTCGTATAGCAATGGCTTGAAATTAGATTATTTCAGAACGAAAACGGTGGGCATTCATTAGGTGATGAGGTAAATTTTCAAGGAGAGCCGGTGTATACTTGTAAGCACAACTCACTCTGTCGCATAAGTTGACAATCTTAAATGCAGATACATTCCAGCCTTTCACAACATTGATGTTACTGTGTTGTGTCACGCAGACAGCTAGGAGTGACTCATAGTCGTTAACAAACCTGACGTACGCAGATGTACAGACGGAGCAAACCAGGAATGCTACTCCCGACAATGTGCAAATGAAATGTGATTCTGTTGTTGTTCGAACGCGTGAGTATTTCGTTGGTGGAACTTTGCAGTGATTTTACGATATTACACTAAGTGTAACAAAAGCCAATGGGGAGTACGAAGTTCCACTAGAAATTCAGGGCTTGATCAACAATAAACCGAACGACGGATAATATGTTAAACATAAAGATTTAGGTAGCAACCGTACTGCTGCAAACTGGTGGATGACCTGGTGGATTCGAAAGTAAGGTTCACCGTAGAATGTCTTTCAGAATGTGCTGAATTCCACTGGCAGTATCAAGCAATGAAGAGATCGTCGAACGTGTGCTCTAAGTACGGAGCTATTTCTAAATTGCAAGCCAACGAATTATATGATACGAAAAGGAAGTTCGTTATATTTCAGATCACGTGGGTTAACCGGTGCTCGAAACGTAAACGTGTTATTTGGAGGATGTTTGCTCTGGATCGCTGGAACTCACAATCTGCTGCACGTGCCTCTCGAAAAGATTGGCTGTATATTTGAAGATACTGAGTTGTCCACACCAAGAGTGATCCCACATACCAACATTCTTGTGTCATGCAGCGCCGAACAGCTATCTGTACAGCCGATTACCGCGTGAACCAACTGTCAGTTACAAATTCCTAGTTTTGCAGGACGGCATTATAGTGTGGTACGAGGAGCAGCCATTTTCATGCCTGAAAGCTCTACTGTTTAAATGTTAGATGGTTATTTGCATTTTTCACTCAAAGTTCTGTGCTAGCTGAGTGGATCTGCGTAGTCGATGTCGTTCATCTTACCATATAACGGAAGGCTGGATCAACTGTTATATACCTTATGAATGGGTAAGAATATTGATAGTAGGTATGATTAAAAAGTGTAACCTAGTGACAAGCTGAAACTGAATGACCAAATACGGAATGAGTGTATCCCGTTACTGACAGGTTCGTATGATGTAGTCGCAAAATTATGTGAAGTCCTCAGATTAGCGTTGAAGGATAACAGTGACTGTTCAACTAAAACGGTGGTCTGCAATAGTGCAAATAAACCCAGAATTGGACTGTGGACTGCTCTTAGTTTTGTGGGAGGTAGATAAATATTTTACGCAAGTCTCTTTGATACAGCATTTCAGAGGCGGTGATGTTAATCATCAACGTACAGAGAACTTCAACGTATGAGAAGGAAGAGGGCCTTCTTCTATGACCACCATACGTTGTGCAGCAGGTTGGTTGTGAAGATTTTCGAGCATTCTATGTGAGACAGATCGACCCATGGCTTCGTGAACTATTGTCCAAATAACAATGAGACCACGAGAGAAAGGCTTCCCATATTTTCGCCACTCACATAATCCCGGATAGTACACGATTACACAGGTACACAAACCATTGCGATCCACCCGTGATCCACACTGTGACCGCAGTTGAACGATAACTTTGCTCGTCCTAGTGGTAACAACTTTGCGCTGCGTATTCAACACAACCATAAATGCATCCGAGGAATACTTCATAACACATTGTCTTGAGGTGAATCGGTATATGCGAGAAGACTGAAACGGTGCGAGAACAGCAACACATTTGGTTTCAATTTTTCCCAATGCTAACCGTAAGATCCATCATCTGTACAGTGCGCGATGTTTTTTCACACTTCGCGGTTGAAGATTAAGATATATGAGACTCAGCTCGGATGATAAACATCAAATTATGCTTCACTAGCATTAGCGCCTCGAATATGTCACTAAGCATTACGTCCAACTTGACAACCTGAAGTCTACTAATCCATAATAGTCGTTCTGACCCGATCATAGGGAATACACCAATAAACCAGCATCGTTGAACGCGCTCACGTTAGAGCACACTATTCACGGAAGGAACTTGAATAGGAGAGTGTCCAGCTCTGTTGATTATGGTCAACACTTCAGGACTAGAGTAAAATTCTGTTTAGTCCGTTTCACATTGTTTCACAAAAAATGAATCAAGAAACACAGTAGTGCGGTCCATGTCCATACTGAGAGATAGAACGTGACTCTCATTCCCAATGTCTGAGCACGTTATATAATTGTCATAGCTTGTTTATGGATGTATATTACGAAAAAGGTGCTAGTCATTCATGGCAGCCTGCACGAAAAAGAATAAGGAGCAGTCATTTTTGATTGTTTACGGTTATGTAACAATCAGAGCAGGCGGACGCCAGATTCCCAAGCAACAGCCCAACAAATGATCACAACGCATTTTCCTTGTTTATGACAGGTGCCTCTGTGATCATACTTGTCAACTAGTGTTACCTAACTCACGCAGCATTATGGCTGTACATCAACTTATCAGACAGTACAAAAAACAAACGAGTTGCCATCCATTGTAACTCAACCCTGTAGGTCCGTTTATTCGATAAATCACACTGCAAAATTGCACAGTACACGGTTGATAACCTCGTGATCCACAACGTGAAAGATTACATGTGGTTTCCAGGGCCAGCCGACTAGAGTAGTTTGGTTTGTGACTATCATTTATACGTTGATTAACAACAGTCTAATGTGAGAGCCCCACTAAGAAGAAGAAAGCCCACGACTACAAACACTTCATGTAGATTTCTTCTTGAAAAAAAGCGTTGGAGGAAAATATTCGTAAGAATTTGTGACTCTTCCTTTTTGGAAGTTAAATGAGCCTGAACATCAAGGTGAGTTTGAAGAGTGTATTTCAGCTGAGACTGGTATGTGGTCAGTGACGGAACGGTCAACAGTGTTACATCAGACAGACATGAGTCAGCTTCACGTTGGTCGTACTGAGTACTTTCTCAATGGCACATGCCGTTTAATACCACTATGTGGCCAAGAATTAATCCATCGATTTCAGATTGTATGACAATGGTGCTCGAACAGCCATAATATTTAAATCGCCCACCAGACTGCCTGGGTCTTGTTGTTCAGATGGTCATTCCAGTGTCAACTAATTGCCGCAGTTCTCCTTTAGAGAGCCTCCAGTTCTTAACTTTTGCATGACGTACCACAAAAATGTCGTTGACATTCAGTTTGCTATTAGGCCTAAATTAGCTGCATCACTTGAGAAAATTCCCACAGTTCTATCGGGATTTCAGGCTTACGTGGACCGAACCATCTCTTATCTTCACAAGCTCATCATCCACTGCGATAGGTTCTTGGCATGAACGAGCAATCCCCCACGACTACTGCGCTGAATATTTGAAATTAACAGGGCGCAGTGTTACAGAGATCCAGTACTGGTATCCTGATGTTTTCAAACCTCAACAACTTACCAAATTTGAATTAAACTCGTCACCAACGAGCACTCAGTCACATCGGTAAAGTATGCTCACGGGACAGAAAACATGATGCCAAAGCCGGTTTAGCGGTGAAAATGAGTACAGCGAGACACAAATTCATCCNGATTCCCCGATCAAACTTTTTCTTAGAAATCTACCGCTAAATGATCAGTGAGATAGAAGACACTCACGTATTATATCCAGAACTTTATGCACGCCTGAAATCAAAAGCAGACATGAGTCAAATGAAACTCAGATTTACTGAAGCAAAATCCAATCTGTTAGATTCCAAGTCGTGCTGTGAGTCGTAACACGCTTTCGCTCACGAATTCAAGAATGTATCGGTTTTATTATTACAGTGCAAGTTCCACTTGATATTTCTAGAACGGACAGTTTTTTATTAATTCTATGTTAGTGTTGATGAATACAAACTTTGTTTCAACGCATCAGAACGAAGGAAGCCGTGAATAAATACGATGTGGCAAATGGTTGGAGAACATCTCTGTCACTGCTAAATGATCACATCCACCACATAGGACAAAAGTGATGGTTACTCTGTGCCGCACGTCGTGGCCGTAAGGTTCTCAACATGTCATATGCTTACATCCACTACTCAGTATTGATAACAATGATGATCGCATCGTCATCGCACTAGGATGCATAATTTTGCCTTTGACTTCTAGGAAGCCGTTATATTCTGCACCTTTGCGTAGTGAACACGAAAACCAACTCTCATTGGTAATGGAGATGTTAACAGTAAACTTTTCAAACATCTCTCGTGGCTGATTTGATGTAGAGCCGGTCGGGTTTCACAATATACATATCTATGTCAGACAGGCGACCAATTACTCTGTGCTTGTGCAAAACTGATGAAAATTACCCATCTACCGACTTACTTGCGTGAGCCACGAGAACAAAGAGGAATGCACTGCAAGCATTCCTCATCATAACCGATTGCGGAAAGTGCTGTCAATTCACAATCTTGACGGACGCAAGCACGTCTAATTTATTACTGAGTGCGACAGATTAGATCTTGTTGGAGGTTGTGATTGGTTAAGATGTTAGCCAATGATGGTCAGATACAGGTGTCAGGCAAAGCACCCGAAGTGACTACCAAGTCGAACCAAGTGCTCGTGGAATTGTGTCCAACTAACCGTATATTGCGTGAAGTGGCTCTGTGGTCTTCATTAAATCGATGTCCACACATCAAAAACTGAACCAAGTCCCCATAATCCCTTGTCGTGCATGGAATCGGTTACAACTAGTTTAGTCCCCAGTTCTATTAGCAGAATCTGACAGTGACCAGGATCTACATTGAAGCATCTCCCACCTTGTTCTATAGTGAAATTTGATGCGTATAATTCATTTCGGAGAAAGTTATCTGTATTTTAAACACCAGACCACTACCACCTTTTCTTCCAGAGATATTTCGGAAAACTACCTATACAGCCGTCACCTTTCAATTGTGGTTAGGTTTGAGAAGTTAGATGTGGTCTTTTGTCCTACGTTGTTAACAAAACTGTGGCGAGGTGTGTATTACCATAATTCACTACGCAACGAATTCTTGGCTTTATTGTACGCTTTGATCTATGGGGCGCCATGTTCACAGTTTTTGCTCTGGATATTCTTTTATGTTTATAGCCTGGGAGTGTTACATATATTTTTCAATCTAAGACAACATAGCCTTTCGTCCTCAAAGTAAGATAATGTCGAATTCGTTTTGCTGGATATGACTTATCTGCTCATGACAGATAAACGGTGAGGATGATGACTGTATTGTGAGAGACCAGCCGAGTGTTAATGCTCCTGTCCTCAGCTGAACATCTCTTCCTGGTTCGTGTAATACAGCACCACCTATTAGACGTCTCATCCTCGAGCTACAGTCCGCCTTATCACACTACGACAGTTAGTTCATCTAAATAGACTGTACCATTTATGACAGTGCTCAATTAGTTCCCGATATATCCGACGACACTAAGTTACAGTTTGTGGGTTCGACAACAAATCCAAACATACATTGAGAAAGAATATACGCCCCTGAAAAACGAAATATCACTATGCGGTTCTTCTCAAGCAGAAGCCCTGACATTAACTGATGTTGTTTGCCAGAGATATTTAAGAGTGTGCAACTACCTGCCGTCACACTTCGACATCGTTGAAATTTACTGGTACTGACAGGTTAATAAATAGCACAAAGATATCATGCTCATTTCATACTTCAAATAGTCAACAATACAAAGAAATAATGTTCAACCATACAATCATTGTTTGTGGTATTTTGGGTTATTACAAAGACATCATGTTCGTAAGAGACGGACTGGAACAAGGCAGTGTTATCTGCATTTTAACGTTAGAACAACTCACATTATCCTTAAACATCTAGTTTCGACAGCGTTAATTTTCATCTTTCAGCGTGTTTGGTAGTATATAACGAACTTGACAGCAAGGTTCCCAACAGTGGAACTTTTAGACAACTTCAGTTAGGTGGACTGAATCGAGTTCACCTTTGCACATTCTCGTCACTGTCCCGAAATGGATTCGTGGGTGACACTCAAATCACAGAACTATGCAGTTGAAGGCCCGGCTGTTTCAACAGTTCTTTCGTCAGCCAAAGAAAAAGGGTAGGGCTCAAGATATTTGGAAGGTGCCATGTGGCGCCACACATCTGACATTAAATCAATCATCACTGTCGGCTGTCATGTCTCGTTATACACTCTGACAGGAAAGAGTCTTGAGTGACCCGACCATATGTGACAAAGTGTTGCTGAAGTGAATAGTACGAAAACTGTCACGATAAGAATGGTCAACATGGCAATCATTTGATAGTTCATGAATATAATGCTCAATATGTTATGCAGTGAAAACGTCCCTGATATTCATAATGGGAGATAAAGTCCAAAATTGCCAGAAAATTGACTTTGTTTGGAACTAGAATAAATGGTTTTCGTATTATTCTGGATACCTGGCTTGGCAATTAGGTTGAAGGTTTTCCGTCCTCATGTAGTGTTATCACGAATGAGTGTAGGTCTTGGGGCATAAAAGTGACCCCAAACATACTAGACTTTTAGTGAAGGAAACACATGGCAATGAATGGAGTAAAGGTTGTACTGTGTATTTTTCAAATTGATATTACCGTGAATTAATGCAACTTGTACGCCGCTCGAAATTATCCTGCACCCCGTTTAGCGGTTTGAAGCAGTGTTCAGCGTAGAGACAGTAATTATTGGAAAAGTGCCAGAATTGAAATGGTTGGCTTATCGTTCTAGAATAATTTGAATATCTTCACTCATTTTTTGCACACTTTGTATCAGAGGTGGATGCTGTAGTGATGAATATGCCCATCTCAGGGAACCGTGACCTGTGAACTAAGATTTGAACGTAATAAAGGTGCTTAGAACTGGATGGTTTCAAACTGAGAAAAAACTGAAATATATTTCTTTTCTTCTTCACGGCATTATCGAAAAGTCCACGGGAAAATGACGGTTATAATCAGTTTTAAATTATATCCATTTTACATATTGTTTACAACTAATCAAACACTTACCTAAGAGAGGCGCTCTCTAATTTTATGTTGTAAGTGAGCAAAGCGGAGCAGAATTTCTGCATTGCTGCTGAGTGAAAATGGAGCGGTTTTTCTACAAACGGTAATATCCAGTTATATCCTGTAATAAAATTTTGTTCCTGCTCTCATGAATTATGTGTACTTGGTGTTACCATGAACGCTATCAAAAGATTCCGCCCAACTTTTAGGGTGGCTGAATCATACTACTAAATTCTCACCTGGATGACTTCTTAGATCTGCGTGCGGAAATATGAATATGATTTCTATCATGTAATCTGAACATCCATTTGAATGTTCCGCATTTCTGGAAGATGGGCACAACCTAATATCAGAAAATTCTGACTGGCCGACCGATGGAGGACAACAAATGTAATGCCACTCCCAACAAAACTCTGCTCGACCTCACGCATGTTGGCAACACTGAAAACTTTTTGTAAAACCCAATCTTGCTCAGGCGGAAACTCGGGTGAGCATAATCGATTCTAGTTGGTTTATCTATCGTCGCTCACGCTCAACCTTTGGCGTGCTTGCTTGACTAGATTACTCCAACCCATCGCCACCTGATAAGACAGTTGGGCCCATACGTATATAATTCCTGAACTAGAGTGAATCGTTGCTAGAAAGATCACACTTTATTTTGTCGATGAATCTGAAGCTCAACTTACGATTTCAATCGAATATCTCACTTCGGTGACCAATTCGCATCACTGCACATCACTAACTCCATTGCTTCATTTCACGGACTAGCCTACCTTTCTTTGTTTTCACCCTATATGGCATTTCTGCCAGTCGACAATCACGTATTTGTAATTGAGTATGTAGATCACATCGTGTTGGACAACAAGCCCGCAACCAGAATCTCTCCTCCCGCTACGCTGAAAAGTTTATTCGACATACCAAGTCGTTCAGAATTCTGCAGTCTCCATCTTAACACATCAAAATTTGTTAAGGTTCTGTCTTTGGTGTTGAGGTGATATCAGTAAAAGAAACCGTCTACTGTATGCTCTTCCATTTGTGTAGGTAACACATATTAGCAAGACTGCTTTGTTTGAGTAAGAACATGGTCTTGTCACTTTATGTTATTCTTGTCTTCACCAGAGTTTTGACGGTTATCGTTGATCTCAAGCGCTTGGAAACTTTCACCTTTCCTCAGAGATAGGTTGGTCCCTTTAGCAAAGCAGACGACACTTCTCACAGAATGTTCTCTCGCTGGGTGCTTATCCAATATCGTTGTCACGGAGGAAACTAGCTCGTTGCGAAGATATTCGATTAGACCAAATTGAGAATAAAAAATATCCGAGAGGAAGAGGAACGATTAGGATATGATCAGCTCATTTTATAATTGCGAATTATTAACTAAATAACGCTAGAGAAGCTGAAGATATGCGATTCGTCAAAAGGAGATCTTTCAAGACTACCAAAGAATCACAAGTCTGGGATGCCGCTCAGGCCAATTTTGACAATGACAAACATCCAACTTGAGCGGCGGCATTTTCGATGTTTCTCGTGGCAAATAGCGGAAGCCAACAGAATTATTGATAGCGTTTCTCTCCTAAGCTCCTACTTACGCTGTTAACCACTTCTTGATTGTGCGACCGTCTCCTTTCATTCATCCATTTGATTGAAGATGACATGCAGCTGTGTGAGTTTTCTTGACCCCTTAGTGCTGCAAGCGGTTCTGAAACTTCTCAACAATGAAGCAGGGAGCTTTGATCAATCAACTTGCTTCGCGGCGTTCCGAGATCTGCAACGTTGTCTTCCACCAACGCCCTGAACGCAGTGCTTGCATGCCGACCGCACATAGCGGCTGTTTCGACCCGCTTTGTGAAATGTTTTATCTTCCGGCGGTTTTCTTCTAAATGGAAATTGGCTAATTACCTCCCGCACTGCCTATGCATATGATGTGCTGCTTGTAACTTCCCGGAATCATTCTCCAGTTCACTGTTGTTCAGTCCAATCACTTCCTCGTGGACCTCATTTAGATGTTGCGTTCGGGAAAGCAAATCAGGAGCATGGATGTATTTCCCAGCTACAGGGCAAATGGCGAATTCGTGCTTCCATAATCGTAACGCTCAAAGAGCCAGTTTCCATCGAGGTCCTTCGCCGATTCAGCCTACTTGAAAGAAGTGTGGTTAATCTTCACATGAGAACGTCGGCCGAGAGAGTACGGCCTCCATTTTTTCAAGGCCCACGCGATCGTCAAACACTCCTCTTCTGCCATTGAGTGTTTTCGTCTGGCAAGAGTTATCATACAGCTGGCGTATTTTGTGACACCCCTTTCCTGCTTCATTGAAGCTTTGGCTGCTGAACCACCCGCATCCGCTGTTACAATAGGGCTCTCTCTAATCATCCTCAGTTCTAGGGTCAGCTATTCTTGATTTGTTAGCTGCTGGACTTTGAAAAAACCCCAGGTTGGCTGTTTCTGATAATCAAAACCAACAATTCTTTTTCAGAGTTCCGTATCGTGGGTTTCCGAATGAATTGAAGATCTTAATAAAGTGGTAATGGCATCCAACTCAACCAACAAACTTCCGCAAGGTCAATTCTGCTGTTGACACTAGAATAAACTCGACCGTCATCTGCATCTCAGGCAGTCTGGTTTATTCAATCATCTGCAAGATAGATGGAACTTGTAATGTAAGCTCTGTTTCATTCACGCTGTACGTGTCGATATCTTCTAAACAGGCAACAGTATTGTTCAGTTGATTCACACGTTCAGCGTCAGTCGTCTGAACTGGAAGAGGGCGTCTGTTATACAATAGAATGCCATGTTGGTGGGAAGAGTAATACTCACAATTTGAAAACACGCTGGGGAACAAATGGTAAATATCAACGCCAGAAAAATAATGGGCCCGAAGCGACTACTGCAATAGTGCGTACGCGCTTTGGAGGATGTGCAACCAGGAAGAGCAACAATGCATTTCTGCCCTGCGTGTGTGATTACATGTCAAGCGTGCAGATGAGCGTACAAGATCAAGTTCCGATTTGGGTTAAACCTGTAGAGAGTTCCGTGTGATAAAAGACAACGAAGACGGAGCGACATTTGCGGTCAAAGAGCGTCCAAAAGTACCAAGAAAACAAAGAAGAAGCGATGGAGATTAATAACCCTGAAGTCTGTTTAAATCGATACGATATTGACGAAATTTGGTCGAAGGAAAGCATGAGACTCTTAAGAGGTGCGAATCGTCAACAGGAGATCTTTCAAGACTACCAAAGAATCACAAGTCTGGGATGCCGCTCAGGCCAATTTTGACAATGACAAACATCCAACTCACTACAAATTAGCACGTTGGCTGGTCACTATATCTAACCCCAGTAAAACAGGAATTTCAGAAATACTCCATGAAATATTCCTCTGAATTGATCAGTGACCTGGACAGAATCAATCTTGCTAGCGAACCGATATGCTCTATAGACGTTCACTCAACTTTCACAAATGTCCCGCTGCATGAAACCATCGACTACATTTGTGAGCTCGTTGAAATGAGTCACACTTCGTTGCCACTCCCCACCGTCATATTGGAGGAAACTTTGCTGCTCTGTACTGAGAATGTCAGTTTTCGTTTCTTGAACAGTATTGCCGTCACATAGACGGAGTAGCCATGGGAAGTCCACTAGGTCCAATCTTAGCAGACGTTTCCGTGCTGAAAATTGAGCAACAGCCATCCACGGAGGCAGAAAACTTGTCATATTACAAGCGTCACGTCGATGACATTAATTTCCAGCCGATCTAAACCAATGATGTTGTCATCTTAATCCAAAGGTCACTTGTGAATTTGAGGTCGGCAACTGCCTGCCATTTCTAGATATCCTAATGAGTCGTTGGAGAGATGGCTTGGTCAGAAGAACCGTTTACAGAAAACCCACATGGTCAGGTGAATACCTAAACTTTAGCAGCTTCACACCGATCTAACACAAAAGAGCACTGACAAATAATCTCTTCACAAGAGCGAGGCGGATCTGTACGCCCGATAGCCTCGCGGAGGAACTAGATCTGATTACGTCTGTTCTACAATCAAATGGTTACCCCAGAAGTTTCAAAGATAGGCACAGTAGACAAAAACTATCACCCGAAAAGTTGGTCACTGTAGAGGAGAAGAGAGTCTACATATAGCTACCTTTTAAGGGTGATTATATCATGTGGCAAACAGTATAGCGATTAAGAAATTCAATTAAACGAACGTTTAATGCAGCTGAATTCCGTATAATCGCTCGGACTCGGAAGTTGCCAGTGCCTTCAATCAAAGGAGATCAGCCTATCAGCGCCATTTCACATTGTGTTTACCAATTCGTATGTAACTCCGGAGAAAGTTACATAGGCAGAACCGAGAGATGCTTGAGTTCCAGAATGAAGGAACATTTACCTAAATGGGCACAGAAGCCCATGTTACCTCAGAATGGCAATGTTGCTGAAACGCGTAAGCGGTCGGTTTTCTCAGTCGCTAGACACGTCCTGACCACCGGTCACGCTATCGATCCATCTGGTGTATTCAGAATCCTGTTTGCGTCATTTTCACCCGAGATTCTCACGGTTTGCAGAAGCAGTTGCAATTAATCGACTCAAATAGGCTCTCTGTGTTCAGAATAAAACTGTTCGTGAACTTGGCACTTCTGTTGACTTAATGTCTTATTCCAACCCGCTTATTGACCATCCAACCCTCAAGTCGATTATTTTAAAATAGCCCGCCCATGTTACTGTAAGTTTGATAATGATGAGTCAATGCGGAATGCTGCATCCAACAGTTTCCATGTTCCACCTGCTTTGTTTAAACTGCTCGATGGAACCAATTGTTTCAAACGCACTTTATTGTTTATGATTACTACAGAATAGGCCAACGAAATTTAACAAAAATGTTTCTCGAGAGAAAACTCACCTACTATACATCTATCTCTTCAAATATGTTCTCACATCTCTCACCAGATTCTTGTACAGACATAAAATCACACATGCCCTGTTTCGACACCCGTCAGCTGTTTCTCATTTACCTCGATTTTTAGACAAATCTACCCATCCCGTTCTCGGAATGATGTCATAACTGAATCAAAGAAACAAATGCTACAACCTCGCTCAAATTGTACTTCAGTCCTGAGAATATGACCTCCATTGTATGAGCTGCACATCCATTTGAATGGTTCGCATTGGTGGAAGATGGGCACAAGTAAACCTATTCAAATCTGCGTTTGGGAATGTATGAAGCTTAATGGTGGAGAGCAATAGGTCTTTCGTAAAAATAACAATGATTCAGGTGCTGTAGGTAATTCTTAGTTAAAATACCACGGAATAATTGTTGAGCCTGAGTCGGGAGAGGTGGAATCGCCGCATTACCTCCTAGCATTCGTCGGAGCTGCCGACATCAGCGAATATGGCTTCAATCGGGACGGCAATTTCCAGGTTCACAGAGCTCATCCACGCTACATCCAGCATCGATTGAGCAACATACGCGGGGCCGCCACATTCCACCGGCCGGCGAGTAGAAAATTCACTTACTTAACAGTTATATGTCATTCAAAATATGCCCAAAACGTCCACCGAAAACGTTTCCAGATAAACCAAACGAACACTATTTCGAACCAGAGAAAATTCATTTATCATGCTCTGAGAAGCATTCGACAAAATGCAATCAACATTGCATTCATAATCATCTGATGACTGCAACAGGGATCAGCAACACAATAGACAATGGACTTGAGATTTGAGATTCACAACGACATTGAGACAGTTGGGTTCGGAATAATCCGCAATATGTGTCCGCTTGAAATCTATGGGAAACGTTCACACAGTGGGATGATTGACTATTCCATTGTAGGAATGGTCAAACCCGTGTGTGAAATTTCGTGGCTTACTGAATTACGCAATGCATCTGGGGATAAAAGAAGCAAGTACACAGCGGAAACTAGTAGATGGTTAAATTCGCGACCGTTCAGACTGGGGTTTGCAAGCACGATTGAAGCTGAACTACAGAAGAGTGAAGTAGTCTTTATTGAACAATATTATCCTCTCGCATCATCGGGATTTCCCACTCGGCAGTTCAACTGATTCAAACGGGAACACAGCAGCATGTGCTTCTGTCAATGTGGCTCGTATTCTATGCAGTATCAAAGCACCAATGCGTGACACTCTGGCAGACACCTCAATCAGACTGGACAGTATGAGAATTCCATCATGGCCGGGCCAATATTTCGTTTTAAAAGAGGGGTTAGGAGTAGGCGTTACGTAATCGATATTCTCTGTGCGCATTTGCAACACCATGCAGTCAATTGCCAACCGAGACCTGGACGCTTAAATAGAAGTATAATGCAACTAGAAAACGGAGAATGACTTCATTTCATATAGTTGAAAACGTGTTTGGAAATCCCTCGATGGTCACTCCATTATCATGCTTAAGGAGTGTGAAACAGATTGCAAAACGTCGATAAAAGATAACTTGATTACACGATCAATTAAACAAATACAAACTGAGCAGTCACAGAAACGGAGTAAACGAAAGCAGGTCGTGTCGAATACGGGAAGTGAAATACACACTAACGACAGTCGTTCTTTTGAGACTCATCCCGTATTAATTTAGCGATAGTTTGTAGAGAATATGGATTTATGCGTTCGAATTGACCTCTAATATGCGTGTGTTATTTATGAGGAGAATCGTGCGATTCAAGGTCAAGCATAGCATTCCTGTGTTTCAACTAGTGAAGAGAGTGACCGAGACACGAATGCTGGCACAAACCAAAATATTCAGATGATTTTGTTTTTGTGAATATTCACTAAGCACTTCATGTGCACTTCGACGCCACGGATAGCTCAGCAACGGAACGTTGTCGCTCTTGGTAATCGTTTGAAAAATTCCCGTCCATGTGCTCAGTTACCACTGTTACATTAGATAGACTCATAGAAACGCTGGCCATCGTTTTGTTGTGAGCACATTCACGAAACTCGAAATCGGAGACTGCACTCCAGCCAACATGATCACACGCACATCTACACAAACCACCAGTTGTCGTTGTTTCTGAATGCAACTGATAGTAGACTTTAACGGAACCTAAGTAACCACTTCATGCGTTCAGAAATGCATGCAGCCCGAAAATCATGGTGAGTGATTTAAACACAGCTCGATATCAACAATCCGTCTGCAACTTTTGCAAAAAGCCCCAACTTGCTGTTGGCTGGTAGTTCATGACGATATAATGCAGCAATTGTGAACTTTCCCCCTCAGTCACATCTACTGGTAGTCACAAAATTCCTTCGGCAGCGTGCCCTCAGTCCGCACAGAGTTCAAACTAGAGGTGTCAGCCTGATGACCTCTCGTGCTCGTGGTGCACTCATAAGGCCTCAAGCCTGTTAACTCACCTACTCATTTGGACGATGCCTGCAGCCTGATCTGCACGAGGTGTGAATCAGCCTCCGGTTAGACTGAAGTACCGGTTCGCAAAATCTCCAACGCATGCGTGGACTTTCTTTTCGGCGACACATCACGACAGCTTCGTGGGAGAAAGCTTCTAGAAAACACACGCAACTGCTTTCTCGGACTGTCATTCACTTTAGACAAGAATTTTTCTGTACCGACAGTTGAGGCGTTCGTAGCCAGGAACATCACACGTTCAACATCGAAAATTGCATTAACATGAAGGGATGCTATGCGTCCTGTCTCTCTTGGAACGCGCACTGTGCTATTGATTTCTTTTCGAAAGCGATTCTGTTTGTTTTCATGGTAGGCAGTGATTCTGTCAAAGCGACGAATTGGAGGACGAGAACCTCCAAAACTGCGCAAGTGTTTTAACACTTGGCTGGATGCTGTCAGTCGAGATAACAGTACACAAGACATGTAGGTACAGGAATTCTGTATGTTGTGTACACAGTTGCGTAGCGCAACTGTTATATTGTTTTCCTGATGCATGTTACCGGTTTCTTTGGGCATATCCCAAGAGCACTGGGAATATAGCACTTTTTGCGCAGCTCCTGTTATTAGATTAGGTATCTAATGGACAATATCTCAATCGATGTGGGTGGACTACCTATATAAGCATTGATACAAGTCCACCGTAAGTAAGTGCGCTCAGGTTTTACTCATGCACCAATATGTTAGTCAGAAGAGCTTAGGTTTATTCTGTGGGTTTACTCTTGCTCACTTATCTTGTATTATCTCCCTGGTTCATCGTCTCCAACGGTAAAGCTCGACCGAACATCTCGTCATTTGCTGGTATCAAAATCACTGAACATGACATATTATGGAATACCGCAGGTCACCTTCGAAATCCAGGGGGCATCCATAATGACTCCGTCATTCACAGATAACTTACTTTTGCAACCCGTCGAATCTCTACTGATCTAATAACCTGATTGTTTGAGTGTACGACGCATAGCCTTTGCTTGATATGTGAATATAACCTAGCTAGCACACCACCGGTGCACGTGAGTTTACATGTGTCACCATCGTCAACAAATACACCCTGGCTGATTCCATGTCATATGGCTGTATCCGAAACATACTTGAACAGAACAAAAGAAGATATAAGTTTAAGCATGTTGGCATTTCGTTTTTTCTCACAACTCGCGGAACTAACACGTCAGTCATACACATGACGCAGATGAGGAAAAGAAGGCAACATCAATAA